>NW_025904243.1:0-29774 GCF_018835915.1 Vigna umbellata | reverse complement strand
TGATGTATTCTACCATAGGTGCTTCAACACCTATAATTGTTCACAAAAATAAAGTGACCATCACAAAAGAAATAAACACAGACACACAAAACAACAAAAAAACAACACGGTAAACTAATGTGTAAAAGAGTTTTCATAAACAATTAAATTATTTAGATACTTTTCTACCAAATATTGTGGTGACAAACTAGTGAAATCATACACTTGTGGTGACAAAAATACTATTCCACCAAATATATATACTTATATACTTTTATTTCTAAATAAAAAAATTAATTATATGTATGATATTAAGTTAAATAAAATAATTTCTTAACATTAAAAATATGAGGATGCCTAATAATACCGCATCTCACACAAAAAGAAGGTGTATTTTACACTTAATTTCCATAAAATAATAGAAAATAATGTACCATGTAGATATCTCACGAAAGAGGTATGTAATTTACAATAAATATATAAAAGCAAGCAAACAAAAATATTCATTTCATTATAATAAATGAATTTATCGTTATTTCTATATAATATCAAGATAACTTGCTAATACGGTATTTTATTAACATGTTATTATATATTTCTTAATCAGTCTCCCGATCAATAAATATATTAACTTTGTATTTATTAATTATAGTATTATTTACATTTATGAACTACTATGATAAGAAATATTAATTTAATTTTGATATGAATTTTTGTTCATGAATTGTTATAATAAATCATAAATTTATTAATTTATTTTTATTAATCGAAGTACTAATTTATAAATTTTTAATTGATATGTTAATTTATATTTATTAATCAATGAATAATTATAATATTACATTTATTAGTTAGTGTATATAATTTATATTAAATGTAGTATAATAAATGACGATAAATATGTTTTCAATTAATATATTAATAAACATAAGTAATTTATCACACGTATTATATGAGAAAGGATGTAGTCACTTCAAGAATAATTTTAAGAAATATAATATTGACTGTGATTTTTTTTTTCTTCAAATGCGACTGTGAATTTTTTTTATTGGAATTGGATTTAGAAAAAAAGAAATATGAGATTGGGAAATAAATTTGTTAATTCTATTGTTTTGGTAATTTGATTTGTCCTCGATATATATATAATATAATATAATATAATATAATATAATATAATATTTACGGTATATATATTATATAGTTATTACAAAAGTAAGTTTTATTAATATTTAATTAATTATTAATGTATTAACTTATCATAAATAAAAGAACAGTTGAATAGTTTGAATGATAATTATCAATTAACACTGGTCCTGTTGGACTAAAATCACACAGAAAGGCCCGTAAAAGAATACAGTGATTTTATATTGGGTTTGTAAAGAGTAGCCCGTAAAATATTGTGCTAACATAAAATATGTTTGTTAGCATTTCACCCCTTAGCTCTGCTAATTTTTCTTATTACTGGTCATCAATAATTTCAAGATGTGTTATGTAGTAAGGATATTTATGTAATAACATAAATATCTTAGATATTTTAGACAGTTAAGATATTTATCAAAGCCACTAACCACATTTTTAGGTAAGGTGATTATTTTTATTTTGCTTATAAATACAATGACAGGATCAAAGTCCAGTTAAGTTCTCTTTATGCTCTAGAGACCCTAGAATAATATTTCAGAGCAGTATCATAATTACTCTCTTGAGAGCTGAGGCTCCATAATTCACATTTGACTTGAGCGTCGGAGTATCTTTGCAGGTACCTCCCCCTCCTTTGGCGAGTATGAAGAGCAACAATTGGAGAAGAGCAAGCGTCCCAGATAGCTTCCCAGACAGCCAGGAGCAATAAAGACACACCAGACAAATGTACACCGAAACAAGATGTATATTCTAATATAAAAGAATGAGACAACTAAAAGTATATTTTGATTTTACAACCCCTTCCTTTTCTAGCTATGTTCCCAAAACATTTGTATATGTAATTGTTTTTGTAATTTTAAAATTTAAATTACAAATTTTATTTGAAAAATTTACAAAAAAGAACTTATCTTTATGATATTTTTAACATTATGGAAAATTATGGGAAATAAGTGTATGTTTGAATTTCATCGGAAACTAATATTATTGTCAATCATAGTTTAACTCTCTCTCTCTCTTGCATAGAAATTTAAAATTATATATTAAATAATAATGAATTAAAAATTTGAATAAATTAAAATTAGTTCATACATCATCTAAGGGATAGAAATTTTCTCTTATAATTTTTCTAATTTTTATTGTAATCTTTGAACTGTTGTTTATAAAGACGGGTTTTTTCTCTTATTTTTTCTATCTTAAAATTTCTTATTAAAAAAATCCAAAAAATTATTTCTGAAAATTTACTTTTCTAACTTTACAAAGTTACCAAAGTATTTTTATGAATTTTCATAAACAAAGTCATAAATCAAGAAGAAAAAAATGTTAATTTTTAAACAAAAAACATTTTAATTTGTTCCAATTTTAATCCTAACACCCAACAACCAAACATATAGTTTTTATTGTTAGACTTTTCAGTGTACATATTCATCGTGATTTTGGACCCCTTCCCTTCGTATATAACTTCTCAAACTAATGAAAACAAAGACAATACAGGTCTCTCTACCTTTTTATGTGTTGAACACTAATTAAAAATTTCGAGACATGGCATTTTACTTCGTGATACGTTTATCTTATTGGAAAATATTTTTTTTATACTATATGTATAACTTAACAACCTATTTTAAGAGTATTTTGATTATTAAAAAAGTTATTTTTTATATTTATAAGAACATAAAGAGAATTGAATAGTAAAATAGTAGATATATAACATATATAAAAATTTGTCAAGTGTAAAAATAACAGTACCTTATACTGTATTGTTACGCTGTGAGAAGGATAAATTATTTACATCAATGACCAACGTAATATTAATTATTTTACGTCAAAATAAAAATTTTAATTAAAAAATCACAAACAAGTGTCTGTAATGTATATTATGTAAAAAAAAAATCAAGAACAGAATATGGTAACCTGTGAATAATTTGGTCTGCAACAATGATGACATATTAAGAGCAAAGATTATATAACTTCCCGGTTAGGACTAATAATAAAAAGAAATAAAAGACATAAAAAGGAAAATTAATTGGGACAGGTGTAAAAGAAAGATTTAGTGATATAAAAGAGAGAGAGAATAGTTTCCCAGGAAGTATTGTCTAAGTGTTTTGTTTGTGGGAGCATGTCGAAGAATAAAAAGTGTAGTTTGGGTCGTCAAAAGATCCCAATAGAGAAAATACCCAAGAAGAGTCATTTGCAAGTGACTTTCTCTAAACGTCGTTCGGGAGTGTTCAAGAAAGCCAGCGAACTTTGCACCCTCTGTGGGGTAGAGATCGCCATCGTCGTTTTCTCTCCTGCAGACAAGGCCTTCTCTTTTGGCCATCCAGAAGTTGAGTCCCTCATCGATCGCTACACCATGCGGAACCCTCCACAAGATTCCAGTGCGCAGCACCTCGTTGAGGCTCATCGAAATGCGAATGTTCGTGATCTCAACATGCAACTCACTCAGGTTTTTAACCTTCTGGAGATTGAAAAGAAGCGAGGGGATGAACTGGATCATGTGAGGAAAGCCAGGCAGAAACAGTTTTGGTGGGAGAGCCCTGTCGATGACCTTGGATTGCATGAGCTTCTCCAGTTAAAGGCCTCCACTGAGGAACTCAAGAACAACATAGAAAAACATGCCAGCAAATTCATCATTGACCGCTCTACTGCTATATCTTCTTCGTCGATTCTTGGACCAAGTAATGGATTTGCTGCAATCGAACGCTATGACGCCTTTGATAACAAACCTGATGATGGGATTCCCATGGCCTCATCACCTCCCGATACTCATTATCTTGCTTTTCGAAATTGGTATCTTTGATCTTCTTCTATTCTTTTCAGAGGGCTCAATCAGAAACACTGGTAAGGTTGGTTCATTGTGGTTAAAATAATTTGTCCATTATAATTAATCAAGAACTGGACAAAGGAATAAAACTTCACCTTTCGGTTTTGCTGTTTTTAGATATATATAGATTTCATTATTCACGATGATGAAATGATTCTTCGTTAACCTTATTCGCTTGCCCTTGCTTGTTCATTTATCTCTTTCTTCCATCAGTAAGGTCAGACTTTTTCCCTTTCAAGTTCCCTTTGTTTAACTTATTTAAATTATATATTAAATAACGTATGCTTATAGTTCGAAGCAACCGTTTTAGTTTATTACTTTCCTTTGAAAACCAATTACTCTTTAGATTCAAAAGTAATAAGAACTGCTGATAGAAACGAACACATGTATATATGTATATTGAAAATTACATTGAATTCACTTAGAATGATAGTAAATACCTGTTCATTCATCATTTAAATAATAAGATTTAAATCATTAAGTGTGATGAAGGAGTGGAGTACACTGTAACATATGGATGATATGTAAAAATATCGATGTATCAGATTATAAATGGTTAAATATAACTTAACAATGAATCTAAAAAAAAAAAACATTAGCTTCGTAACTTGTGTTAACTATTTTAAAAGAATGAAAAAAAAATGTAATTTAAATATCCAAATACAGTGTGTTGAAGGAAGTTAAAAATAAACTCAATAAAATGTTGAATATGATCTTTTTGATTTCTTTTTGATTTAATATTTTAAGCTTATGCAACTTTTCATTTTCTCTTACAATAATGGGTAAAATAAATGATAGAAACAGGGGGAAAACAATCATCGGATCATGAGATTCTAAATCAATGATACCAAATTCCACCCATTTATAATTTATGTATAAATTTATACGAATTCATTTGGAATCTACTCTATTATACCAGTTGATAATAAGCCATATCACATCGAATCGTAACATATAAATGGTGAATTTCAAGGTTTTAATAAATGTTGGACACTAACAAAATATATAATATTGAGGAATATGCATAAAGTGATTAAAATATGAATGTTCTTCTTTCAAACGAAGAAATATGGTTGTTTCTTGGCCTAGGAGCAAGAAATGTAAAGAGATATGAATTAAATAAATTATACGTGATGGGTAAAGAAATTAACCATACTTTACTTAAAGACTTAATTTATCACACCATATTAAGTGTTAAAAAACTATTTCCAACTAAACTTAACTTAGAAAATAAATATAGTTTTATTTATACCAAATTAAAAAAAAAAAACTACTATAATGGAATAATTTAATGTATTTGAATTAAAAAAATATCACCTCACGTAATAGTTTAGTTATACACATGTTTCAGTGTATATCTATTTTGATTTTCACAATAAAATTTGGAGCCAATTAAGCATGGTACCACCAACCCTTACATATATATCAGCCTCAATTATCGTAATAAACTAACCAGCAGACACATTACAAATATAAACAGTTATAAATTATTTACAAGATAAGTTTCATTGAAAATTATTATTGTAATTTTTATTTATCAAATACAATATCATAATTGAAATCATTTAATGAAGTAATTTTTTTTTTTCACATTAAGAGTTTGGAGAAAATTGTGAATCATGGAAAGATAAGTCTGTGTTATCATGTTGATAGAGAAAGAAAGGTCATTTTGAAGTCTATTGTTGTAAGAATAAACAGACGGCAAGGTTCAGAAAATGTATTAAAATTAACATTTTAGTTATTTATAAAAGAGAAAATAAATAAAGAACAAAATTACCTCTCTTTATAATCGATATCCTCATTAAGATTCATCTTAATCACCATCCTTTATCCACTGAGAACTAATGTAATAATAAAAAAATGTCCTATAGAAAAAATATTAAGAACGAGAAGTTCACGCAAAAATAAGTGGAACAAAAGTAGTAGACAGCGGAATGTAGCAACAAGTTACAGACATCCAGACCTTGATACAATCATTAAAAATATCCTCTAAATTGTGTTTGCGCCTTTAAAGATCTAGCCTTGAAACAACCTGTGTCAAGCAAACAGATTTTAACAAATGGGTCAGAAGAAAAACTGAAAGAGCTCTTTTCAAGAACCCAATGACATTATTTGCACTTCACTCTGCGGCAGTTTCGTCATCTACTTCACTTCTGATATCTGGCAATGTATCCAGATCGGTTCGAACTTCGGCAGCATCCTCGTGGATACGACTATCAGAAGAATCGATGGCATCAAGTTCAGCTGAATCCAAACTTTCATTGGCAGAGGAAGAGTCTGATGTTTCATCGGTTTCATTTGTTTGAGTGTCTCCTTCGGAAGTTTCATCCTTCGTGGCATCAGCATTCTGAGTTTCACTCGTTTCATTGTTACCTTGGGACTTGCCACTATCAGAGCTATCAGATTCAGACCTCTCATTTCTGAAAGGTTTCACAGTTACATTTGAAGCTGCTAGATTAGATGATTCTCCTGCAGCTGCATCTCCATTTTCAGTTTTATAAAAGTCAGCCGAACCAGTATTATGCAGCTTTTCTTCAGAATGTTCACCGCCACTCTGATCTAATCCCTCTGTTTGCACAATTTTGACATCTTCAGTGATTGTTGTGTTGTTCGTGATGCTCTGTGCTTGGTCAGATTCAGCTAATAACACTGTTTTATTTTGTTCAGACGAACTTGTAGTGTCATTACCAGCTGCAGTCAAGTTATTGCTCACTCCTGTGGTCACTACTGTCAGATTACTGCCTGGTTCAGAGTTTGTTGAGGTTGTTTTATTTAGAAATGAGCTATCATCCACAGGGTTGGACAAAGTATTATTTCCAGTCTCTTTAACAGCAGTTTCATTTGAAGAAATCCCGTCGATCACATCACTTTCTGAAGACCTCAAATCTGAAACATTTTGATTCTTGACACTTTCATCTGAATAAGTTGCCTCGTTTTCAGATTTTGTGATATTCATTTCTAAGTTTACATCAGAGTTTTCCAAGCTAACTGTCTCAGTTTCAGTGCTAGTTGCATGAGTATCATGGGTCACAGCACTAGAAGCATCATCCCCCTTGTAATGTTCCTCCCGGGCCTCATGATTGTTGTGGTTTTCAACTAAACCTCCTTTTTCCTCATCCCCATTTCCATTCTCCTTCTCATCAGGCTCTTGTTCTTTATCTTTCTCTTCGTCCAAGAACTCATCATCACGATCAGCAGTATCCACCTCTGACTTCTCTTGATCATTTTCATCAATCTCATCGTCTCCGACCCCTCTTCCTTCATCTTCAACATCTTCATTTTTGTTTTCATCCTCCTCCTCCAGCTCTTCTGCTCCCTGTTTATTTTGGTCTCTGCCTTTATGATTGTTATCTTCATGTTCTTCACTTTCATGCTTGCCTGCGTCTTCCTGTTCTTCGTGATCATGTTTATTTTCTTCATCCTCTTCAATATGTTCATCTTCCTCGTCTTCCTCATGTTTTTCATTCTGACTTTCGTCATGCTTACCTGGAAGTTCTTTTCTACCAGGTTTCAGGATCGGATCTGTCTGGGTACTGACAGAAAGTTTCAGATCCTTCTTGTCAAATTCCTTCTTCTTATCATGATTGTGCTTTACCTGGTAGATCAACCAGAAACAAACACCAAGCAACAGAAGAACTTGCAGGACATGCTTTACCTTGATGCCTTTGGACCTATGATTCCTACTTGGAAACCGTTTTATCATGTTTAACTTATTTGGAAACCCCTGATGTCTTCTCCAAAATGGCAAGCAGAGACAATCTGCTTTGGACAGGAAAAGTAACATTAAGGATCCGTGTGAGCTATGTTTCTTATAGTAAAGATATAATTACAAAGAAAATGCATATAATAAGCTTAACATATCTCAAGTGTTTGTATCTATCAAACATTTACCAGAGCCGTCATTGACAGCAGTTAAGAAATGTGGAAATAGAAAGGACTATTAAAGGGGAAACACAAATTTTACTCCATTTCAAAACATTTTCTCTGTTGGTACAACTGTGGAGAAAAAAACTCTAAACAATTATGGTTCACTCACAAAAGGTACATTATACCAAATATGGCCTTTTCAAAAAAATTTGGGTAGGATCCTAATATAATTAATTATAAATATGATTACATTTTGTAAATAGTAACAACATAATTTACAAAATAACGTGAAAACAACACAACCTAAACATATCTCATAATAAAAAACTAAAATATGTAAAATAAAATTAAAAATAGATATAAGACCTAAACATAACTATAGTATCATCCTTTAACAGTTTCAATCTCATCATTTCCTTCTCCAACATCTTTGGAAAAAAAAAATCTTTCAAAAATAATTCATCATCAGAAAGACTAGCAAATTTCGAAAGCTTTAGCCCCTTCAAGTGTGTGGATCACATTCATTTCCATCAATTTCTCATATTTAGTTTTTACCCTCTTTATAATTATTACCCTTTTATGAGAGGAGACAGATATTTGTACATAGAAAAACTAAATATTTAGTTCCTTTAGGATTAAACCTATTTCTTTTCATAGAATAGATAAATGGATGTGTTCTAGTTCTCTCACAACAATAAGACAATGAGGGTTGTGAAAGAGTCTCAATGCAACTTATTGAAGCCTAAAAATTGCAACACTCTACACGACCCACCTTTCTTTTGGTTTCAAGTTCCATCTAGCCTGTAAAGAATCAAATTGGACAAGATCTTCTCTTTCATTTGAAATTTTGTATCCATTTGACTTGAGTACAGGTCCAATAGTACTAAAAAGGTACCCATACCTACCCAAATGAATTATCTATTCTTTTTGTAAAATATTTCTGGTGCGTAGCTATGAGTACCCGACGAGTAGAATACGGGTATGTACCTGGTTCGGATACAGCATTGTTTTAGCAACACCCATGCTTCTTAGACACATTCTAATTAAGGTATCCTCCAGGGGATTTTCCAATTCCAGAAAACCATGTTAAACTACACATTAACAAGGGTCGAATTTTCATTCTTAGCTTCCACGGCAAGAGACATCCTCAATTATGTTACTAGGTAAATCAATTCGAAAAACAGTGCAATAGTTAAAGCACTTCGACCACAAAAAAAATCAATAATTTGCACGACGAGAGAAAAACCAGTATTATGGGGTTTCAGGGAAACAATCACACAAAGGAACAAAATGCAAAGATAAGAAACCACACGAAATCCCTAGAATCCCCTCCCCCCACAAGCAAAAAGCAAAAATCCCACACACAACAATCACCGAGAATCTCAAAACAAGAGAAGATCATGACAAATTAATCCGAATATAAGCTCATGCTAAGATTTTTGTTTTTTTGCTCCTTCCCCGTAAAACCCCATCTTGATCAAGAGCAAGAAGTTTCAAGGGTTATAACCATTCTGAAGCAAAAAATGAGAAAGGGGCAAACGGATAAGGTCGTGTGCATATTGTCACTAAGTAAAAAAAAAGAATTTTGAATGGAGATTGAGCCTTCCCTTGTTCCAAAATGAGCTCAGCACAGCAATCCCTCTTCCAGAATGGAAAAAGAAATAAAATTGGAGAAGGGATAGAAAAATACCTGAATGAGAAGAGAGAAGAAAGCAGAAGCAGAAAGAAAGGGTGAGTGTGAGAGGGAGTCGAGAAGGTGAGACTAAGACAAAAGTGGTGTCATTTAAGGATTTAGGTGTCAAAGTGATTTCATAAGAAACATGGGTGGTAGTGAGGAACACAGCGATCTAAAACAAAGAAGTTGCCATGTCCTTTGACCTCATTCCGAGTCTTAACCGTACACTAACCCCACACTTGCCAGGGTCACAATAAAAAGCATTGTCCTTTTCTTCCTTCTTGGATTCACTAATTGTTAAGTGAGGAGCTAAACAGATTTTAAAATCTTTGATAAATCAAGCAAGCATCAGGAACCCTTTAGTTATTTTATTTTATTTTTGTAACTAATAATTTAAACTTTATGATTTGGCTTAACCGTATTTCTAAAATATACTCATGTTTTGTTTTTATTTTAAATATTTGTCTCTAATCCTATTATTTTTATTTTCATTGTGCTTTTTTGTCAATAAACATGATCCACTAAAAAATATGACAATCAAATATTAGTATGTATTATCAGAGTTATTTTCACTGGTTGAATATTATTTTAAGTTATACTGAAGGTAATTCTTTTATTCTTATTATCCCTTTCAATATTTTTTATTTTAGTCTATTTATATTTTTTATTTAAATTAAAATTAAAAAAAGTATTAAATAAGAAGTACAAATAAATTAATTCTATAATATACATGTTCCGACCTAAGTCGAAATTTAAAATCGGGAGTCCGTCTTTGCAATTATCTTTAATTTTGACTCTTAAATAATTTATATTGAAAAGATTAAAAATTAGAAAAAAGATTTTACATATAGTAAAAATTAATATATTTTTTACAAGACAAAAAAAGTACGATTATATCTCAGAAACTAAAATCTAATTATTATTTATAACTTAAGGGGTATCTATACTTGTCTTCGAAAGGTTTATAAATAAAAGTTTATATTGCTACATGTATATTTTCTTTCATTTTCTTTATATTTTTGCATTCAAACTATTGGAATCATCATTCATTGGTTGTCGCATTTAAATTTGTTTATTATTGGATACCTTTTATGATTTATTTTCATATTTTGAAAACTAGTGGAGAAGTAGCATAATTTTTATTATAGAGATAACGTATATGATTAAGTAATTTTGTTTTGTGAAGTTTCAAGTATAATTTGGTGCAAGAATATAAATATATATAGCTGTTGTTGTCCCTACCCACCACACAAGAAACNAAAATCAAGCAAGCATCAGGAACCCTTTAGTTATTTTATTTTATTTTTGTAACTAATAATTTAAACTTTATGATTTGGCTTAACCGTATTTCTAAAATATACTCATGTTTTGTTTTTATTTTAAATATTTGTCTCTAATCCTATTATTTTTATTTTCATTGTGCTTTTTTGTCAATAAACATGATCCACTAAAAAATATGACAATCAAATATTAGTATGTATTATCAGAGTTATTTTCACTGGTTGAATATTATTTTAAGTTATACTGAAGGTAATTCTTTTATTCTTATTATCCCTTTCAATATTTTTTATTTTAGTCTATTTATATTTTTTATTTAAATTAAAATTAAAAAAAGTATTAAATAAGAAGTACAAATAAATTAATTCTATAATATACATGTTCCGACCTAAGTCGAAATTTAAAATCGGGAGTCCGTCTTTGCAATTATCTTTAATTTTGACTCTTAAATAATTTATATTGAAAAGATTAAAAATTAGAAAAAAGATTTTACATATAGTAAAAATTAATATATTTTTTACAAGACAAAAAAAGTACGATTATATCTCAGAAACTAAAATCTAATTATTATTTATAACTTAAGGGGTATCTATACTTGTCTTCGAAAGGTTTATAAATAAAAGTTTATATTGCTACATGTATATTTTCTTTCATTTTCTTTATATTTTTGCATTCAAACTATTGGAATCATCATTCATTGGTTGTCGCATTTAAATTTGTTTATTATTGGATACCTTTTATGATTTATTTTCATATTTTGAAAACTAGTGGAGAAGTAGCATAATTTTTATTATAGAGATAACGTATATGATTAAGTAATTTTGTTTTGTGAAGTTTCAAGTATAATTTGGTGCAAGAATATAAATATATATAGCTGTTGTTGTCCCTACCCACCACACAAGAAACTGTTTCTTGTGAAGAAGACGCAAACAATATTGAAGAATTTATACAAGGTGTTGACAGTTAGATCCCACATCTTAATATTCATAAAGGTGTCTTCTTCCAGAAAATATAGAGGAGCAACAGCAAACTAAATGTGAATAATATAATAATTAAAATGTTAATTTGTGAAAAAATTTCAAAACATAACAGCATGTTCACACAATTTAATGTGTAGATAAATCTTATATATAGGTTTGATAAAGGTACTTATTTTCAAAGTAATATTTTTTTTACTTATTTTTTTTTAAATCCTTTCCTTTATTTTTGAATGATAAAAAAACTTCACTCGAAATTTGATTCCAATAAACTGAATTTCAGCCAAATTGTTTACACATAATTATATTCAAATCTGTACTCTCTAGAAACCGAATTTTGAACGGCTAAAATGATGTATATTATTTATATAAATGTTTGGAAAGAAATATATACTATCTCAAGGAAAATTTCCTAATCAACTTAGGTTTATCATAAATTGCTTAGGCTGTGGTGTGAAAATCCACTTTAAAATGAAAGGTTTGCCACCCAAGATGCACAAATTAATGGATTGATTTCTTGCAAATAAATTAAATTAATTTCACTTGTTCACCTAATTCTTTCATTTAATTTCCAAAAACTGAGATGCATAACTTAATTTTAGTTTTAAGACTTAATTTTAGTTGAATGCCTTTTCTCAGATAAATACTTACTGAAATATATAATTGATTAGCGAAGCACAAACTAAAATTTTAAGAATGTGTAATACTCTAGACTTACCGTTTTAATTTATTCACTCAAAACATTTATTTGATTGAACATATACTAATATTTCAAAATAGTTATATTTACTTAAGAATGAATTTTTCTGGACCTATTATTTAGAAAATAAAATACATTATAAAAAATTTCTCCCAAGGAAAATTTAAAAAATATATAATTTAAAATTAATTTTTACATAACTTGTCATTTACTTATCTATAAGTTAATTTATAGAAAAATATATCTTTAACTCAGATATAAATTAATTTTAACTTATGTAAAGGTTAACTTCTTTGTGTATCTTTTTAATTATTATTTTTATATAAAACTCGTGTTGGAATAGTTAATGGAATTGTTTGTCTCAAGTGTCCTTTCTGATTTTACATTTAATCCACTTTATCTCAAAGTAAACTATAATTCCCTCTATAGATACTGATATTAAGAAGAAAAAAAAAGTTCCCACTATAGATATCCCATTTTCTTTTTTGTGAATATAATTTTTTGCTTTTTGAAAAAATTCTTTGTGAATACTTATTAGTAGGCAAGGAATAAAAAACGTAGGTACGAGTTTTAGTAAAACTAACCATAATGTGCCCTACAAGGGAAGGGAAGGAATAAACCTTTTGAAGCCCATGAAAAAAATGGAAGCTTTAAAACCAAGTTATCTTAAGAGAGAAAATCTAAGGAGGCAAGAAAGCAAATGTGTCGTCAGGTTCTGATTTCCGTAAACTTTCTATTGAGAAAAAGAAGTAAAAGACCTTGCTTGAGCAAGCACAAGTGTGTAAAAAGACTGATATATATATATATATATATATATATATATATATTATTTTATTATTCTTCTTTTGATCAATGCCATCAAAATAAGTTTCCTTGCCGGCGAGTTAAGTTGGATATGGATTTTTTGAAAGCAAACTCTCGAATTCATCTTACAAAGTGTTCTTTGTTAGCAGGTAACTAATTAAACATGTTTGGTTCAGAACACTGGAGACAACAACTAAGATTCTATCAAATGTCAAAAGAACTTGATTATTCAAGGCCAACTATGTGATAATTCCAAAATGGATGTTATATTAGTCATCACTTTAAGCCTACCAAAACATTTATTAATGTTGTAATGTAAACCTTAACGAATCCAGGTACTCTCATCAACCAAGATTCGGACAGCTAAAAATTCCTTTACTCCCTTCTAAAGATATTCTTAATTTAACAAAACTGTTGTTGTCCTTCCCAAGCAATACCTATATATGGCTCATCAGTTATCATTTACAAGTTAGAGCCCTCAGACATATTCATTCGCAGGAACCATGAAAAACTTCCACCCGGCGCTTATCTTCTTCATCGTGTTTGTTTCCTTCAGTCTGTTTCAAGACTCAGCTGCGTCTGTTGTTTCAACAGGAGACTTCAACAAGGACTTCTTTGTGATATGGTCTCCCACCCATGTGAACACATCTGCGGATGGACAGACAAGGAGCTTGAAACTGGACCAAGAATCTGGTTCTAACTCTGAAGTTTAATTTCAACTGGCTGCTATATTAAAACCAAATATCCTTCTTAGTTTTGAGTTTCGGTTGCTTCTTGCAGGAGCTGGTTTTGCTTCAAACCAGATGTTTTTATTTGGGCAAATAGACATGCAAATCAAACTAGTGCCAGGTGATTCTGCAGGCACTGTCCTGGCCTATTATGTAAGCAACCCTTTACTCTTTTTTTTTTTTTTTTTTCTGATTGCTAATCTGAATTATATAAAAATATATACTAATTCAAGTTTGACAATAAAATATCACAGCTTACCTCTGATCAACCTAATCGAGATGAGATAGACTTTGAGTTTCTTGGCAATGTCTCCGGGCAGCCATATATTCTTCAAACAAATATTTTCGCAGATGGAACAGACAATCGAGAGGAGAGAATTTATCTGTGGTTTGATCCAACAAAGGACTTCCATACTTATTCAGTGTTGTGGAATATACACCAGATCGTGTAAGCCATCTTCTACAATCAAGGAAGAAATATCTGTTTCTATTAAACTGATGTCTACAGATTAGTCTGTCAAGGGATAGAAAAAGGTTGTCTGAAGTTGAAAATGTTGAACTTTTTTAATCAGTTTGTATGGCATGTAAGCTTAAAAACAATTGTGTTTAGAAAAGTTTAGTTGCAAAGATAACTTGGCCTTTTGCAGGTTAATGGTGGATACGATTCCCGTAAGAGTTTACAGAAACCATGGGGACAAGGGTGTAGCATTTCCAAGATGGCAGCCAATGAGTCTGAAAGCCACTCTGTGGAATGGTGATAGCTGGGCTACACGAGGTGGGCAAGATAAGATTGATTGGACAAAGGGTCCCTTCATAGCTTCATTCAGAAATTACAAGATTGATGGTTGTGTATGAAAAGGGAACCCAAGGTTTTGCAGAGCAGCTAGCCCTGCCAATTGGTGGAACCAATACAGCTCTAGCACACTCACATCTGCACAAAGAAGGTGGTTCAAATGGGTCAGGAAATACCACATGATTTATGATTACTGCCAAGACACTCAGAGGTTCCACAACAATCTTCCCAGGGAATGTTCTCTTCCCAAATATTGATCACAAAGGAGGAAGTTTTAAACCTTTTAGTTTCAGATGTGTTGTTACTATTGCTCTCAAGTTTAATGCTACCTAGCCAAGTGTTTTTAAAAGACTAGATTAGAATTGCCAAATATCAAATTTTTATTTCAATGTTAAGACAAGTTAACAAGATATCGAGATCTTAAAAGACTATTCTACTGTAAAAAAAACATTTAAAACACTGATTGAAAATTATATAATTTATCGAAATTTTACATAAATTTATAATTAAGATTTTAATATTTTAATTCTAATAAATTTATATACTAAGTAAGAACTTGAAAGATTTTAAAAATTATTTATCAATTTATGCTAAAAGTAGAAAAATAGATTAGTTGATAAGCTCTCGCTAAAAATTAGAAAAGAAGATTAATTTCTTAATTTATATAACTAATCTAAATAGAAAATCTTAATTAACAAATACTAAATAAATTAATACTTTAANCATTTAAAACACTGATTGAAAATTATATAATTTATCGAAATTTTACATAAATTTATAATTAAGATTTTAATATTTTAATTCTAATAAATTTATATACTAAGTAAGAACTTGAAAGATTTTAAAAATTCTTTATCAATTTATACTAAAAGCAGAAAAATAGATGAGTTGATAAGCTCTCGCTAAAAATTAGAAAAGAAGATTAATTTCTTAATTTATATAACTAATCTAAATAGAAAATCTTAATTAACAAATACTAAATAAATTAATACTTTAACTAAATTTGATTAAAGTAATATAAATTTTGATTTATACCAATATTTATAAGGACTATGGTAACAATTTTTTGACAATAGATTATGTATTACTATTTTATTGATAATATATCTAAAATGGATCAATCACAAACTATCATGTAAGCACTTGTAAAAAAGATAAAAAAAAAAGTTGTTAAAAAACATTCTTCAATGGGGAGTTTTTTATATTTATATTTGTTTTCCAATTTTATCTTTTAAATAAAAGAATTTCAAACTAAAATAATTATTTACCTTTAAATGATTTTTTTTAAATTTTAACTGTTTTTCTTATTTGACTGTTTTCTTAAACTTAATATTTTTTCAACTAATTTTTTTTACAAAATAAGTAAAAACTATTTACAATAAATTTTTATAATTTTATTGTAAATAACTTTTATTTATTTACGCCCATGTTACACACATATTTTCACTAATATAATATTAAAGGATTACGTTTATAAAATATACAACTACTAATAATAAATATCTTTAACTTTTAAAAAGATGCTAAAACTAAGAAAAAAAATATACAATGTAAAACCCAAACTTTAACACCAAATAATATTTTTTAAATACTTTAATGGTTTCCATAACTATATTCGCATGTTAACGGAAGTATATTAATTGGTGGTATGGGTTACCTAATTTACCGCTCTATTATTTTCAAAAGATTGATCAAAATGTCAATTCTAAGTTATTTCATTTTTATTAAATATCACTTATTTTAAAAACTCTTAATCTTAATCTTGTATTTGAAATGTAATCTAATTCATCTCTAGAAAAAGTCTTAATCCAGTAGTAAAGTCTCTAAAAAAAGTAACTTTGAGTTTAAAATATTTGAATTGCCTATTAAAATAACTACATTTTCTTAAAGACTCTATTAATATTTGCAATAAAAAACAGTTCCTATTTAGTATCATTAAAATAATTTTAAAATTTGAATTTAGTTGTTTTAATTTGTTTTTTCATATTTTAGAAAAAAAAAATAAAGTGGTAAGCTGAATCTGCACCCTATAAATTTTCTTTCTGTACCTATCATAGTTTCCAAAATAAAATTCCAGAATAGGAATGAATGAGTATTTTTCAGAAAATTAAGGAGAGTGTTTTTTTGGAAAAAAATATTTTCAAAATTGATTTAGCGTGTTCCAGAAAATAAAATTCCAAATGAAGGAGTGCAGGAAAATAATTGATGGAATGCAGGAAGAAACAGCCTTAAGGTATTTGTGCCACGCACAAACAGCTCAACGTCAAGCCCACACAGCCCAATTAAATAATAGTTATTTCTTTATGCACCCCTTATTTCCTTATACACCTCTAATTCAGCGTACAAAATGTATGAATTTTCCTTATTCGTGTTTGATTTTACCCTAATTGGACATGCAAGCCCACAACAAAGTTCCCAGAGGAGAAATCCACAACGTTATGGCAATTCTTTTTTCAACTAACACAATTCGCCTAACCTAAGGCGTGTAGTTCCTGATACAACGTCTGCATTGGTTGCTTCCTTTCAACGCTGTGCTGTCCGTAACTATCAGCGGGCATTGAGAAGGTGACAACAGATATGAGCAGAGAGAAGACGCAAAGAGCTTTTGCAGTTGGAGCATAAGGGCAACGCCCCTTTCTTCCTTAGGTCTGTATCTTTCTTCAATGGAATTTGCTTTCTTATTTTCCCTTTTCTTGGGCACTCATGATGAATTTGCCTTTCGTTTGTGCAGAATCCGCTCTTCTTTTAAGTGGCAATAAAAGAGAAGCAGACGCTCGAACTCGGAAAACTCCCCTCTCATGGCACTCCCCCTCATGCTCAACTTCCCCAAGCCAACGTACTGTTTCAATTTCGTGCCAAGTCTTTAAATTTTACATGTTTTTATTAAGGCATGCCTCAAGCATTGGTTAATCGCGCTAAAGTCAAAGTTGGTTATGGATGCTTGTTCTTTAATCCGCTTATGTTTCTTTTTCGTTATTTTAGCTAGTTCACTGGTGACTGAGATACGTCTCTATGCCTAGAGTCTACCATTATAATACGTCTCTTACTGTACACAAGACCGTTTCAATTTCTTCAGATCAATAGGTTTAATTAAGCATTAGATTTCTCGACGATTTGTGTAATTTTTCCTAGAATTACCGCTTAAAACTATTGGATTTCAGTTTTTGTTCCGGCCTAGCCCAAGGGTAATGATCTATGTGCCTCCATGGAGAGTCTCTTGATATGAGCCTTCAAGCCGAATGCTACGGGTTTGATGTTCTTTAAGTATGTCCTCTTGCTGGGTACAATACGGGGTGGCAATTGCAAGGATTCTAATGGCTCATGTTAGTGAGAGGAAAGCTAAGAGGTGGCTAAGATTAGAGAAGAAATAAATAGCACACCTTACGTAGGCCTAATGTGAAACATTTTCAGTCTTTTTGTCTGTGCGTGATGGCGCCAGTCGGGTTTTTTCTGCCTGCTCACTTGGGTTTTGTAATTGTCTTACAACTATTTTGTAAATTATTGGTCTCTCGAGAAATTTCCATCACTTAATTGTAAACTTTTGGTTTGAAGGAAAACTAAACATGTAGGTGACAGACAGAAAGAATATAATGTTACCTTTAACCTGATTAATATTTCACTCTTCAATTGGGTTTATATAACACTGCCCGGTCATATTCCGCTAATAAGCATTGGACTAGTTACTTTCAGTATGTAGCACAACTCTAAGAAGACGAAGTTATGAAATTTTGTTTGCTAATGCAGTTTTAGGGAAGGGTTTATAAAAGACTTCCTGGGAGATGATGTTCAGGAAGGGCAAATAAGGCGGCTGGAAACTGATGCAAAGGTTAAATCTGCGGTTCTGGATCTTATTCCATTTTTTTACACTGCCTTTCAATATTTTGTTCTCTCTACTTTTTTTTTTCTCATTTCATAGCTCTACAATATATACTATTCACACACAATAAAATATATTGCCTTTAGGAACAGTCCAGAGGAATTACGATATTGGAAGAGGCTAACTTGGAAACGAATCTTGAAGTTATGAAATTGGTCTAGTGTCAGTCACACTCTATTTTCTCTCCTTGTACCCACCCCCCCCCCCCCCCCCCCCCCCCCCCCCCCCCCCCCCCCCCCCCCCGCCCCCCCCCCCCCCCCCCCCCCCATCTAGCTGTGTATATATTACTGACTTGCAAATGATGAATTAAACTATTTATTTTTCTTTAATTTTCAATTCTTGCAGGATTTGATGCTTGGTGTCGCTGATCTTAAGACACCTGAGGCAGTGGCTGCTGCTGAATCTGCAATTTCCACTTGTCAGCCTGTGATTTCATTTGCTACTGATGGTAGTGAAACAGGTTCGGGAGGGGAGTGATGAGGATGATTGACAGTGAGGATGATGAAATGAAAAAGCGTTTGGAAAATTATTGCAAAGATGAAAAATCGATGGTGAAATGGAAAATGGGTCAGTATTAAAAGAAAAAACTATTTTCTGGGATTGATAATATTATTCATGAAAAACAAAAGGGAACTGGTCATTCCAAGAAACGTCCAAGGATTGTTGAGCTCTCGTGAGCCTATATGGTTTTTTAGGATTAGATCCTCATGTATACTGAGATGATTTCGATCAGTTACGATATATTTCGATCTGGTTGGTTGGACTTATGCTGAATTGAAATATAACCATAGCCTCCCACACGTATGAGATGATACAGTGGAAAAGCTTCCATTCTTCAAAATGTACAGGTCTCTATTTTTCGGCCTCTACGGCAGGGGCAACCGGTAAAAGGACAATGTTTGGCATTGTTATACAGTTCTATTTTTAAATTAATGCGTACTTGCATTATTTAAATTACCGTCCTTGTGAAATTTTCTTCCAAAGCGAGTGAGAAAAGAAGACAACGCAGAAGAAACAATCCCAAGAACCAATACACCAAAATTAAAAACGTCCATCTTTATCTGTAATGTGTCCATGCATTGCATACTCGGGTGCATATATCCACTGCGTAATACCAATACGAGCAATGTTTTTAGCTAATAAGCAAAAAATCTTTTCACAATCACCAACTTTTTGCATACTATTAACGCGTAATAAGCTTAGACACATTTTAAATACTTTCAGCTTTTTCCCCACAATTCTGAATGTGTTTTTCATGAGTTTGATTCATACCGAGCTGTCTTGGCCAACCAAAAATTAGATATTTTAGGATTCATTTTTTCGTCCAAGAGAATATTACTTGGTGTAAGATTACGATGCACAATACGCAATTGAGAATATTCATGGAGGTAAAATTCCCCGAGCAATGCCTGCAATGATTTTGTGACCGTTTTTCCCAATCTAACTCTGATCTCTTGGTTTCATCTGCATACACAAACATGCAGTATGTTACCAAGCCTATCCTCACCTCAATTGAGTCAGAGGTATGGTCCAATTAAACATACATCTAAATTGAACTTACGAAAATGAAGCAATCAAGGCTTTTATATTATGAACAAATTCATGGACAAGTAGCCTTTCTATTTCTTCCATACAAAAACCAAGCAGCTTAACTACGCTTTGGGTGCCGAATCTTGGCCGCTGTAAGCACTTCATTCTTGAATTCTATACTTAATTTGTTCAGAACTCCTTGGACAACCTTTTGTGATTGGCAATCTCTTGTTCATTCAAAAGCCTACCCTAAAAATGTTTCAGTCAGGATAGTAAGCTCTCCATGATATATTACTGCAATCTTACTTAGACATGGACAAAATACATCATTTAAACTTTAAAAGAAGTTTGACAGAATGATTACGTAATTCTTTGGATGAATTAAATTAAAATGTATGATAATTTAAATGGGTTCAACTAAATTAAATCATTTTAGATTATTCATCCTAATTGTTTAAATTATTTCCAACACACATTTTATTTGGAAACATTGTTTTAAACCTCACAAGATTCTTTACTTTAATTTAAATAGTTATTTTTAAACTAATCTAAGATAATAATTCAATTTTTTTTAATTGCCTTAATCTTACTCTGTAAACACATCCAAATCCGCCTTCTCCGACTTTATTAGAGTGGGAAAAGTTATTGGTAGTTTTGGTTTAATGGTGGTTAAATCTGAACCGCAATATTCCAGAAAACTTCAATTTGATCTTCGTGTTTTCTTCTTCCGGAGCTTCCACATGGAGAACGGATTTTAAAACTTGTTAAGATTTTCCATGAAGATAACAGGAGCAATTATTTCACACAAGCTTCTTCTTCCCGACTACTATGCCATATAAAAGTTGCAATGCTGTCGAAAACTAATGTTATTGGACCTAAATCTATTAGAATTATTAGATATAATTCGTGTCTTTTAAAAAATAACGAAATATTTCATTTATGATGTTAGGTTGAGTTTTTATCTTTTCAAATAGAAAAACAAAATGTAAACTTAAACGGTTTAAGTTAAACTTCTGTTATATGATATTTGACACCTGTGTGGCCCAGGAAATATGGTTACTAAAAAGAACATCCTATTTGTATTTGCTTTTCTTATTCATATTCACTTAATTTTTTTTCTTTTTCTGTCAAATTTGATCTTCAAGCTGATAATGATCACTGCATTTGATGTTATAAGTCAAAGTTAAATTATGTGAATTGGTTCTTAGTCAGTAAATGTCTCAATTGCTGTGCATGAACAACTGGGTAAAATTAATGAATAGAAAAAAAAATAATCAATTATTGTTTGAATCTAAACTATCCATTTCTTCTTCTCTTTTCTTCTAATGCTAACTCAATCAATGTTTAACTTGAACCAGGACCATTACTACTGTATTGGAATTGTTCCCGGTTGGTGGCGAATAAGGCTTATGGTGCGTGATATTGTAGTGTCAACATATTAACAAAGCTTTGTTATGCAGAAGTTAACATTTAGTGGCCATCAATGGAGAGGTTATGCGCCAGTCCAGGTACAATCAGAAAATTAAATATTAAAGTGTAGGTAGACTGATAATAGTTTTATCAAAGCTTTCACATGGTGATATTTAATGAACAAACTTACCTTTTTTTTGGAGAAAACTGGAGATGAAAGATGTGGGGGCTGCTCGCTTTACATTTTGGAGGATACAAAGTTTCACTTAATTTTTTATTATTAAGGATCACATATGTGAACATGATTGATGAAATCATTGAAACCATTGATTAAAATGGTTGTTATTGCTACCATAGGCTTACAGAGTTGGCAGGAGCTGTTGTTTCATTAGTCCAAGCCTATTCCGGTTAGATATTTTCTGTAAAACTGTGTTGATAACTGGTTAATTAAAGATTGAATCATATAACAATAAAAGAAGATTGATCTTATTGTGATCATTCAATTTATTTGAATAACTTTGACTTTATTGTTTCATGGTTGTGGTATAGAAGATTGGGCATGGAGCCTGGGACACCAATTAGAGGTAATACTAACGAATGCTGGATCTTTTACCCATGTTTTTTATGTTATTTTTATGTTATATCTTCAAAATATATTAATATATCAAAATCAGTATACTTTTAAAGATATAGTAGAAGAACAACACCACAAATTTAACAAAGAATTTGGACTCGTAATATATAAGCAGGTTATATATTTGAGTTATTATTGTTTGAAATGTATGATTTTCTGAGAGATACTACAGCAACAAGTCCATGAGAGAAGAGGGTGGTTATGAGGTGATTAAGAAGGCCATTGAAAAGCTTGGATTGAGACACAGAGCACATTGCAGCATATGGAAAAGGTAATGAGAGACTAACCGGGAAGACATGAATGCAGGACATCAATACCTTCTCTTGGTAAGTCATCGTCTTTGGTATTAATGATTGTTTTTTTTTGAGATTAGATTTTAAAGGGGTAACATTTTTTTTTCTGAGGGTGTGGCAAAAAAACACATGGAAGCTCGTTATGGAAGCTCAGTTAGAGTTGGAAGAGACACAGAAACAAGGGAAAGGTTACTTTGAGGACGGAAGGCCTGCTTCTAACATGGATCCTTATGTTGTCACCTCCATGATTGCATAGACCACCATCCTCTGAAAACCATGAGCACATGTTTAGACCACTCAAAGTTGTGTTTTCAACACCATTTGATCAACAATTTAGTTATGTCTCAAGGATTTGTTGTTTTCTGAGGTCTTTTAAGCCTCACTGTGTCCTCTGTATGGTTAACAATGACTTCACCATTAATAACAGAATTGATTCTTGAGTTCACCCTTTAGACTTGTATTCTTATATTACATAGTTATTTTATTCTAACAAATTTAGTGAGGTAAAAAACATTAGAACAATTACAATATTCTTATCAAAACACCATTAGCCTTTCAGCTATATAGATGAACTGGAAATGGTACATAAAAAAATTAAACAAGATTAAAATTGTATATTGAATTAAAAATATAATTTTTCTTTTTACCCCCTAGTGGATCCTGGACTTGGAATGAATGGATAACTTGTGTCAAAAAGCTCAATAGAATATGCCATAACAAAGTTTGGTAATAAAATTTGAAGTTTATTTGTGGAACATGATACGCCAAATGTATGCATAAATGAACTGTTTGCTCTGCTACACAATTTTATTTTGTTCATATGTGCAGGAAATTATTAAATGAACTTACCTACATTCCAAGAATTTAGTGAATGAGTATTGTGACTAGTTTTAAGTCTATGCAACAGATTTGACAATGTTTATACACAACATGTGAATTGAAGTGATAAAACACTATCAGATATATAGGACAGCAACATATATGCAATCATAATATATCTAAGCCATATATGCAAGAAGCATAAAAAAAACATATATAGAATATATATGGGACAGTAACACAGCAGACTATTTCACACTTCTCATGAAGTCCCAGTCTCCCAGGGTCTATCAGGGGACAATTATAGCAGCCAATTTCAAAGTTCTTATGCAGATTATAATCCCACAAAGAACTGTATCTTTAAAATGCCACCTTTTACTGCTTGTTATGATACAATGTTAATTTAATTGCAGTTTTCATACGAAACTATCAATTTGGAGGCACCTCATAACTTAATAAAGTGATAACAACTCAACTATTTTGTAATCACACACACACACACACGAAGGATGGTGTGATACTGTAGAATTTGTTGAAGAAGTTCAGGGTAAAATATTCAAAAGACAGGATGCTGCAGGAAACACCAGAAAGAGTCATGGCATATGCTACAACTTGATAACAAAATATCCAAAATTTCAATTACATTGATTTACCGGTGGGCCCTCTTTCAATGGATTGAAGCTTATTTACACAATTTAAAACTTGTAATGAGTTATATCAATATCAATAAGGTAATATAGTATGATAGTACACTTCCTCAATTACGTTAAGCGGTAGAGAACCTCTAGAAAGTTAAATGAACTTGGAAAAAAACAAACCATTAGAATTTATAGAGGGAGGTCAGGGTTTTGGTCTCGACAGACAATGCAATGCTAAAAAACAAAAAACAAAAAAAAAAAAACACAGAAGTTCTATAGTAGTGAAAATGTAGAGCACAGAATAAAAAATCTTCAACTCTTCACATCCAATATGTAGCAAGACAAGCATCAATTGCAGAAAGGTCACACTTCTTCATCAAACAGATACAACATATAACCATTCAAGTAGGTTATGTAGCAATACATAAATGTAACTTAATACAGACATGAGGTTTCACCTTTTATCATGTCAAGAAGCCTCTAAATATCATTTCACGAATAAATGTCTCTGCCTTATCAGTCTCATCCTTTTCAAAGAGAGCTCTAATCATTATTTCAAAAGTTATTGCATTAGGTAAGCAACCATTGTCTTCCATTTTGAACCATAAGGTGAATGCCTCATCAAGCAAACCCTTTTTACAAAAACCATTGATCATAGTACTATAACTACATACATCTAATCAGTATCCTTTAATTAAAAGATCTTGAAAGGTCTCTTGTGCCTTCTCAAGTCTTCTCCCTTTGCACATTCGATCAAAAAGTATGTTCCAGGTGTACATATTAGGCTGAATACCCTTTTCCATCATTGTCTTGAATAATTCAAATGCCTTGTCTAGATGATAATTTTTGCATAAAGTATGGATCAAGCAATTATAAGTGATTACATCTAGTTGTTGATTTCTATCATGCATCTCATCAATAAGATCTCAAACATAACTTATTCTCCCAGATTTGCATAAACCATCTATAAGAGCAGTTTAAGTCACTGTATTAGGAACCATGTTCCTCTTATGGCATTTCCTGAAAGAGATTCATACCCTCACCCACTCTTTTACTCTTACATAATCCAATAATCATGATATTGTAACTGTAAACGTTAGGAGTTACTCCAATTTGGGTCATAACATTAAATATGTGTTTAGCACTTTTCACCTCAATAACTAAGGAATATCCATCCATTAAGATGCTAAAGGTGACAATATCAGGTTTCACAAAAGCTTTTACCATCACACCTAGCACAGTCTTAGCTTCTTTTATCTTTCCTTCCTTACATAAAGCATTCATCATTATACTATATATAAAAACATTAGGCATGATGTTATTTGATATCATTTTAATAATCAAATCATAAGTCTGTTTTGCAAGATTATCTTTGAACAGAGAGTCAATGACAGTGGAGTACATTACCACATCAGACTTACATAATCCACCTTCTATTAGTCTGAGCAACTTGACGGCAGCTTCGGTTTCTCCTACCTTGCACAAGCCATCGATCAAAATCCCGTAAGTAATCTCGTCAAATCGAAATCTTTGTGCTACTGCCTTGTCATGAAAGGTGAGAGCTTTCTCAACCTCACTCTTAAGACGGAGACCTTTCATGAGGGTACTTAAAGGTTATGACATCTGGATGATAACCCAGTTTGAGAATTTTGGCAAATACAGAGAAAGAGAAGGGCATTTGACCTAAGTGGCAGAAACAATTCATGACTATGTTCAGAATCACAAGATTACTTTGAATGTCCTTGAACTCCATTTGCTTAAAAAGGGAAATAGTTGTAGAATAGTGTTTCCCCCTTGCAAGAGATCCCAATATCTGTCCAAATTGGTAGATGGGAGGTACAGGGCGCATATGAAACATGCCATGAAATTGGGAGACGACATCGTGAACATTGTCATGGTCAAGTGAAGGAGACTGAGAGTGATAGTGTAAATGAAAGGAAGAAGAGAAGGAAGAAGGGTTAGGAAGAAAAGGAGAAAACTTGGAAACTGAATAAGAAAGACAGAACCTTAACTTTGTTGGTGAGAGTGACATTGTTAGGATAACACTAAAGATGAAGAGACAAATGGAATTGAATTTTCTGTTGCTAGTGGCTTCCCTCAATCCTTCATCATGTACTATTTTTTAAAATTTTGTGCATTGTCTAGGATTCATACTTATTTTTATATATTTATAATAAATAGTTTTAGTTTATGAACTATATTATAATTAAAATATATAAAAAGATGTTTTTAAGAATATATTTTATATTTGTAATTGATAATTTATATTATGATACAAAGTTACTTTTAAATTAAACTAAAATTGATAGTCAACCAAGAAATTATATATACTGATAGACAAAATAGATGAATAAATTATTATTGAATTAAATATTCACCAGATGAAAAAGAAAATTTAAAACAAAATCAGCCTGTAAAGAACTCTAAAAGAAACTGAAACTATGAAATATAACTCTAAGTAATCGTGTAACTGGAAATCTATCTAAATGGAATAGTGTATATAAGTTCTGAAGCAAACCTTTATACACCGAAATGAAAAAATAAATGGGTAAAAAATGGCTAGAGCAAGTAACAAAAATAATCTGCATCCACACAAATATCAGCACTATTACAATACAAATGATAACTTTACCTGTGATAACAAAGTCTTAAATGAATAATAATAATCAAAAATATAATTATTATAACAACGTTTATAAAACTTCATTAATTAGAAGAAAAAATTTAGAATTTACCTGTGATAAAGGGATGATGTTCTTTTAGTTCCAACCTCATAATTAAACTAAACCTTATATTCAAACTAAACCACTTTACTTGGGTGTACTCAATTCTTTTCCATGGGGGTATATGCACGTCTATGCTCTTCGTAGAGCTTTTAATAGAATTACACACTAACCTCACAATCCGCCAATTTTCCAACAAATATTTGAGGAAAAATCTCAATTAACAAAGAATAATAGTTTATGAAACAAGTTATTTCAAATTCTACCACAAGATAGATTTCAACAATGTATCATTTCCTGCAAAATTTATGTTGATATAGTCATAGCCACTTCTCCGGAATCTTCTATTTCTTTCCCACTTGCATTTGCAAAGCTCTGTACATAAAAGGAAAATAAAAATCATCAAAATTCATTCCACGAACCATAAACTAATGAACAAAAATAAATGTAGACTTTATCTTTTTGTTCACTCTATTCTCACAATCAAACCACTTCAAATGTTCATCATCCTAACCACCACCAGCACATATTCTCGGATCTCTTTGTTGCTTCGTTGAAGAAGAAAATTTCAAAGATCTGTCACTAAAAAACACCTCAGCTAAATGTGTCTCTCCCTCTGCAAATTGTACAAACCATGACAACCCCAAATCACATATCCATTGCAACCCAGATCAAACTTTCAAGATACAAATCACACGTAGTTCCGAATGATGTCTCTCTTTATTACAAATCTGAAACCACTAGTATCCAAGAGCATCATTGCGTGTGATACCTAAAAAATTAAAACTATACTAGAAAAGTTTCAAATTCAAATAGTTTCAACAATTAGGCGTGACATATCTACTTTCCTGTCTATGCTATTTTGGTCTGAAAGTATAAAACCACTGAAAAATATGAATTTGAAACGATTTTCTATACCCATGGTAATTAAAATCGATATATAAAGTTTTATTATTTATTACAAAAATGTTACAGCATCATCTTTTTATACCCATTACAATTAAAATTGATATAATTTTTTATTTATTTATTACAAAAATGTAATCATATCACTTTCTATACCGATTATAACTATAATCTGAATAAATAATTTTCTTATTTATTATGAATACGTTACAATGCTTACTTTCTATACTTGGTATATTATAAGTAATATACATAATCGTTATAAATGTTTTTTTCACTAATATTTATTTGATACTTTAATTTAAAATATATAAAATTATAATTTTTATCTAGGAAATGACAATAAATTTTTTTGATATTAAATATGTGATAATATTAAGTTTTTTTGTAATTTTTTTATAATTTTATAAAAATTAATTAATTAATAGTAAAATAGTACGAAATCAAGTATCAGTATAAAGATATATCCGTTATCTAGTAAAAATGAGAATGAGACCAAAATTTAATAGTTGAATTTACAATTAAGATGAAAAAATATATTTTCTTTTTAGGATAAGTATGAAATAAATAAACACTTTACTGTCCTGTCTTGTTATCATCACTAATATGGACACTCACAAAAATACTAATGTTTTAAATTATTTTAGTTTTTAATTTAAAATAATAATACGTATGATTGTATTATTAAAATAATGAAATCGTTTTTAAAATTTATATTTGGTTGCCGGGTTTGAAACGAAACACGTTTAATTTTTTATTTATTTTGATGTGAAGTAGAAACAGAACTCTCTCAATTCAAAAGGGGACCTTAATGTTTAGTAGGTGATATGATCTCCATAGGTTTCCAAAAAACATATATTTTACATAAAAAAACATATATTTTACATAGTTGACGGACTAGAGGAGGACTTAAGTTAACCATATATAGTTCAAATTAAATGCAGACGCTGATTTAGTCGGTCCATTTCCATGTCCCACACTCCATAGTTTTAATTTTGTTTTGTTTTTGTGGTTAATGAAATAAAAGAATAAACTCTAAAATTAGTGAAACAATGATTGACTTGTCAGAAATTAACAGTCTTCCATTCACATCTCTTGGTACTGAAAACTGTGGTGCTTTTTCCGGACAAGTGCTCCAAACTTTTTTTTCCAGTTAAGAAAATTGCACCAGATATAACTTTAATATAGATTTTCAATGGTCAAGCGAGCATTATAAGCTTTCCTTTGGTGAATTTTCCTATTTTTCTTTTTAAATTTATTCATCTATTATAATATAAGAAAAATATGTTAGAAATTTATTTTATAATTTATATTTATTAATATATATAGAAAATTCTTTTCAAACACAAATTAGATATTTTTTTAATACACATTAGACAAATTTATTGATACACTTATTAAATGAATTTTAGAATAAATATTAAAAAAGTATGTTCATTCATTAGATAAGTACAATGAAAAATATTAGACAAGTTTAGCAATAGATATTAGACAAGTTTCTTCATACATGCAGAATGTATTTGATGAGTCATTTCATACATTGAAAAGATAAGTTTGAGAATATACATTAGACAAATATGTCCATACACTGATCACGAGTCTTATAATACACATTAGACAAATTTGTCTATACATTAATTAGACAAGTCTAACAATATACATTAAACGAGTCTAATAATATACATTAAACAAGTTTATACACATATTCGATGAGTCTATTAATACACATTAGACGACTTTATTCTTTATTTGATTAAACGAGTTTTACAATATGCATTAGAGTGGTTTGTTTACACAAAA
The DNA here is from genome assembly GCF_018835915.1 of Vigna umbellata. Next base: position 388 of record NW_025904243.1, on the reverse strand, counting down.
TAGATAAATCTAACAATACACATTATATGAGTTTATCCATATACTAATTAGACAAGTGTAACAAAATATAATTTTATCAATACAATGATAAGAGAAGTCCAATCATACGTATCAGTCCAACAATACTTTATATATATTTTTTATATCTTTTATATTTTTAAACCGTCTATTCTATATTTTTCACATGCTTTATGATATGATTGACTTTTTAAACCTATAAAACAATTTTAAAGTTAATTTTACTTAAAACTTAATTATTAATTTAAAAACTTATGTAAGGCTTGGATCAGAATTCAGAACAGAAAAAGTGGAAGACTACAATGGCCTCTGTTTCTTTCACCCTCTTTTCCTTTCTCCGTTTTCTCTGTGTCATCGTAATCATATCACA
>NW_025904242.1:7973-18489 GCF_018835915.1 Vigna umbellata | reverse complement strand
TCTCAAATGCTTCTCTTTAACATTACGATAAGATAAAGGTTTATAATTTATAACTTTCAATCATCTCATAATTTTTGTAAAAGGAACTCAAATTTCAATTATATTGAATGAACTTATACCCATGTAAAACAAAATTAGAAAACATTTGTCTTTTATATATTCTTTTTTAATAACTTGATTTGTATTTTTTTTTTCAACTTTCTCATTGCTTATTTTCTTATAAAATCAAACATTTATTGTTTTTTTAACTTGCTCAATTTTTGTGTGACTTTTATCAATTATATTCAATCTTTTTTCTTTAACAAAGTTGTTGTTATATGTCAAAAAAGATAAAGTTGTTATTTTTTTATGATGTTCAAAGAAAATATGAGTATAAATATGTGATAATTAGTGTTAAGTTATATTTGGTTGATAGAATAATTTTTAAAGTACATTAGTTGCTTGTTATTGAGTCTATAAATATTGTAAACCAAGTTAAAATGTTCTTAAAATCAAAATAATTACAATATAATCAATTAAGGTTAATTCTAACACAAAAATATTCATTTCAAATTATATATATGTCGTTGATTTGTATTAATCTATTAACATACTAATCTAATTGATTAAAACATAACACATTTACAAGTTTTCAAAAATAAAAGACATTAATCCATTACAATATTTTTATAATGGATTAATATCATCACTAAATAAATTTCTCTTTAAAAATCAACTTCCTTCTTCTTTCTAACTATGAGATTTGAAATAAAAATAAGAGAAAGAAATATGTGAAAGTTCTTGGAGAGATTAACATAATTTTTCAAGTTTCCATCAAGATTTAAAAAAGATTAGATTAGTTCTAAGGTTTTCTTGTTTGACTTAGGATTGAGATGTAAAATTTGCACATGAGTGTATTCATTTTATATTTTTTGTTTGTTGTTCTTCTATATTTCCTTTTCTGTGTAAGAGATAGGTTAGGGTAATTGTGTTTAGCATTATCTTGGTTGAAAATCTCTAAGTGTATTTTAAGTTCTTGTATATTTAGAGAGTATGATTTACATAGGTGAATCTTGTAATCTTATCTCTTGGTATTTTAATGAAATTCTAGCTAAGGTTGCTAAAAGCGGGAGGTAGATTCTTAATGAATATAAAACTTGGTGTTTCTTGTTTTTTCTTTTGTCATTTTTTAGTATCATGATAATTATTAAGGTTACAAAAACTAAGCATTCTAGCACACATGTTAATTGATTAAAGATATTTTGAAACCAGTTTTAAAAATTTTAAAAATTCAAATTATTGAAAAACCAATTCACTTATTCTTAGTTGTGAAATATTAGTTACAACTATTTTAAGAGAAGTTTCCTTAACTTTTTTTAAAAAATTATTATCAAAATTTTAACTTCTTCTAAAATAGAAACACAACATTTATAATTTGTTATGGTTGTAAAAAATGATATATGAATCTAAATATTTCTCTGCTCTCAATTATTGAATAATAACTGCATTTTATTAATATTTTTCTGGTGTTTCTATCTAATACTCGATCTATTTTCTTTGTCATTTAATTCACTCCCATACATATTATACAATGCTGATAATTAGACAAAAGAATATTGACAATTAGAAATGAAATATTAAAAAAATTAATAATATCTTTCAGTTTATATGGTCAATTTTAAATAAAACACTAGAAAAATTTGAAATTTTACCAGGGTTTTTTTTCGCATTACCGGCGGTTTTAACCCCTGGTAAATGCATTTCCCACGGTTTGGAAAATCGTTGGGAAAAGCTTCGTCGGCAAATATTTTCCAGCGGTTTTGTGTATAACTCCTGTTTTATTGGGGTTTTTTTAAAAACCGTCGCTATTTGTAGGGGTTTCTTACAAAAATCGTCGGTATTTTTTGGAGTTCTCCAAAACCGCTGGTATTTGTGAGGGCCTCCAAAATCGTCGGGAATTACTGAGTTACGTTGTTGGGGTTTCTAAAACTGCCGGTAATGAAAATAATTTAATTTTTTTAAGTTAAATGATTTGATTATTATAAAATATGTTTAATAATAAATTAGAAAGAATAATTTGAAACCAAAATTAAATATTATTATAATAACAAGTTCAATCCTAAACATTAACAAGAAAAATGTTCTGAATAACATTCCCTTTCATTCTCTTACATACAAGTTTAAGTAACAACAATAAAATTACACACACACACACACACACACACACACACACANACACACACACACACACACACACACACACACACACACACACACACACACACACACACACACACACACACACACACACACACACACACACACACACACACACACACACACACACACACACACACACACACACACACACACACACACACACACACACACACACACACACACACACACACACACACACACACACACACACACACACACACACACACACACACACACACACACACACACACACACACACACACACACACACACACACACACACACACACACACACACACACACACACACACACACACACACACACACACACACACACACACACACACACACACACACACACACACACACACACACACACACACACACACACACACACACACACACACACACACACACACACACACACACACACACACACACACACACACACACACACACACACACACACACACACACACACACACACACACACACACACACACACACACACACACACACACACACACACACACACACACACACACACACACACACACACACACACACACACACACACACACACACACACACACACACACACACACACACACACACACACACACACACACACACACACACACACACACACACACACACACACACACACACACACACACACACACACACACACACACACACACACACACACACACACACACACACACACACACACACACACACACACACACACACACACACACACACACACACACACACACACACACACACACACACACACACACACACACACACACACACACACACACACACACACACACACACACACACACACACACACACACACACACACACACACACACACACACACACACACACACACACACACACACACACACACACACACACACACACACACACACACACACACACACACACACACACACACACACACACACACACACACACACACACACACACACACACACACACACACACACACACACACACACACACACACACACACACACACACACACACACACACACACACACACACACACACACACACACACACACACACACACACACACACACACACACACACACACACACACACACACACACACACACACACACACACACACACACACACACACACACACACACACACACACACACACACACACACACACACACACACACACACACACACACACACACACACACACACACACACACACACACACACACACACACACACACACACACACACACACACACACACACACACACACACACACACACACACACACACACACACACACACACACACACACACACACACACACACACACACACACACACACACACACACACACACACACACACACACACACACACACACACACACACACACACACACACACACACACACACACACACACACACACACACACACACACACACACACACACACACACACACACACACACACACACACACACACACACACACACACACACACACACACACACACACACACACACACACACACACACACACACACACACACACACACACACACACACACACACACACACACACACACACACACACACACACACACACACACACACACACACACACACACACACACACACACACACACACACACACACACACACACACACACACACACACACACACACACACACACACACACACACACACACACACACACACACACACACACACACACACACACACACACACACACACACACACACACACACACACACACACACACACACACACACACACACACACACACACACACACACACACACACACACACACACACACACACACACACACACACACACACACACACACACACACACACACACACACACACACACACACACACACACACACACACACACACACACACACACACACACACACACACACACACACACACACACACACACACACACACACACACACACACACACACACACACACACACACACACACACACACACACACACACACACACACACACACACACACACACACACACACACACACACACACACACACACACACACACACACACACACACACACACACACACACACACACACACACACACACACACACACACACACACACACACACACACACACACACACACACACACACACACACACACACACACACACACACACACACACACACACACACACACACACACACACACACACACACACACACACACACACACACACACACACACACACACACACACACACACACACACACACACACACACACACACACACACACACACACACACACACACACACACACACACACACACACACACACACACACACACACACACACACACACACACACACACACACACACACACACACACACACACACACACACACACACACACACACACACACACACACACACACACACACACACACACACACACACACACACACACACACACACACACACACACACACACACACACACACACACACACACACACACACACACACACACACACACACACACACACACACACACACACACACACACACACACACACACACACACACACACACACACACACACACACACACACACACACACACACACACACACACACACACACACACACACACACACACACACACACACACACACACACACACACACACACACACACACACACACACACACACACACACACACACACACACACACACACACACACACACACACACACACACACACACACACACACACACACACACACACACACACACACACACACACACACACACACACACACACACACACACACACACACACACACACACACACACACACACACACACACACACACACACACACACACACACACACACACACACACACACACACACACACACACACACACACACACACACACACACACACACACACACACACACACACACACACACACACACACACACACACACACACACACACACACACACACACACACACACACACACACACACACACACACACACACACACACACACACACACACACACACACACACACACACACACACACACACACACACACACACACACACACACACACACACACACACACACACACACACACACACACACACACACACACACACACACACACACACACACACACACACACACACACACACACACACACACACACACACACACACACACACACACACACACACACACACACACACACACACACACACACACACACACACACACACACACACACACACACACACACACACACACACACACACACACACACACACACACACACACACACACACACACACACACACACACACACACACACACACACACACACACACACACACACACACACACACACACACACACACACACACACACACACACACACACACACACACACACACACACACACACACACACACACACACACACACACACACACACACACACACACACACACACACACACACACACACACACACACACACACACACACACACACACACACACACACACACACACACACACACACACACACACACACACACACACACACACACACACACACACACACACACACACACACACACACACACACACACACACACACACACACACACACACACACACACACACACACACACACACACACACACACACACACACACACACACACACACACACACACACACACACACACACACACACACACACACACACACACACACACACACACACACACACACACACACACACACACACACACACACACACACACACACACACACACACACACACACACACACACACACACACACACACACACACACACACACACACACACACACACACACACACACACACACACACACACACACACACACACACACACACACACACACACACACACACACACACACACACACACACACACACACACACACACACACACACACACACACACACACACACACACACACACACACACACACACACACACACACACACACACACACACACACACACACACACACACACACACACACACACACACACACACACACACACACACACACACACACACACACACACACACACACACACACACACACACACACACACACACACACACACACACACACACACACACACACACACACACACACACACACACACACACACACACACACACACACACACACACACACACACACACACACACACACACACACACACACACACACACACACACACACACACACACACACACACACACACACACACACACACACACACACACACACACACACACACACACACACACACACACACACACACACACACACACACACACACACACACACACACACACACACACACACACACACACACACACACACACACACACACACACACACACACACACACACACACACACACACACACACACACACACACACACACACACACACACACACACACACACACACACACACACACACACACACACACACACACACACACACACACACACACACACACACACACACACACACACACACACACACACACACACACACACACACACACACACACACACACACACACACACACACACACACACACACACACACACACACACACACACACACACACACACACACACACACACACACACACACACACACACACACACACACACACACACACACACACACACACACACACACACACACACACACACACACACACACACACACACACACACACACACACACACACACACACACACACACACACACACACACACACACACACACACACACACACACACACACACACACACACACACACACACACACACACACACACACACACACACACACACACACACACACACACACACACACACACACACACACACACACACACACACACACACACACACACACACACACACACACACACACACACACACACACACACACACACACACACACACACACACACACACACACACACACACACACACACACACACACACACACACACACACACACACACACACACACACACACACACACACACACATATTTTGTAGAGAAGATTGAAAAAGGAAAGATGAGCTAAAGAACTTGAGATTCTAAAATAAGTTTTGCTACAAGAAGGAAAAAAGGACATTTTGTGATCTGCATATGAAATTATAGTGTACGTTCGTAACTTTAGTATATAATTTGCTTAAAAGAAATCTCTAGTACATTATTTCTGAAAACAATCAATCAGATATTTATTTAGGCCTCAAATAAATAAAACCAAGGACTCTATATCAAACATGGCAAAGTTTGACAAGGAGATCACCATTGCCTCTGATATTAATCAATTCACAAATCAAACAACGAAAACATTTTATATTACTTTCCCACAGTTAATAACAAAATGGTTATCAGATTTTATACACCATTTCAAACATATGATATACTGTTTAAATTCTACCCAGGATACTCATTTTGTTCATACTCCTATGGAATGCAAGAAATAGATCTCCAAAACAATAATATAACTATAAAATTTTACAAATTTGGAAAGTAAATATGACCATTCATAACCACTTTCATATTTAGTCCTAGACCTTTGGTATCCTAAAGCCACTTTGTACCTTGACTGATTTCAGTCAAGATGGGCAGACTCAGTTAAGGGGACAAAGCTCTCTTAGCTCCCGACCTCTATGGGAGTTTTAAAGCCCCAAATCATTTTTTATTAAATATAAAGATTATAATTCTAATCATTTAAAACCTTAGATAAATCAATGATGAAATAAAATAATAGCTTGAAAAATTTTAACTTTAAAAGTAACAATAATATTTAGTCTGATAATATTTAGTCTGTAAACTATTTCCAGTACTAGTTCTTTTATGTTTAGGCCTCGTGACAATTGTACTGTTATAATATGTTAATCTGTTATAGCTTATTAAACTCCTAAAGTTAGACAAATATACAACTTGTCTCTCATCTATTGTAAGTTGACTAATTCATTGTACCTGAGAATACAGAAACTCTTCTCTTATTTCTCTCCAAACATAACAAAATAAATGCTCAAAAAACCAATGCTATTTTGTTTAACTAAAACATTCGGAAAGATTTTCCACTTTGAAATCTCAACTACGTTTTCAAAGGCATTAGACAACATAGACCATAAAAAAAGAAAAAAAGTATTATAGGGGAGGCAAAATAAAATGGAAAACATTTATTTTCTCATACCCAATCTGCAGCCACCTACAATGTGACATGATCACCCCATTCACCACTCCTGGTACGTCCACATAGAAAGCTATCAATAAACACATAGTCTAATGAAGCAACATCAACAAAAATAACATAGCATGATGAGAAATAAGAACATACTTTCTCATTTTCTTCAAATAATCACTATAACCCATGGGAAAAAGCTGAGCAAGTCTGTCTTTCCAAGAGCAACTGCTCTGTAAACCGGGGTTTCTCCCAAATTGTTCCTCATCTCTATCAATTGCAGATATTGCTCCGACCCAACTGAATGTTTTTCCTTCACCTTGCATAAGAGGAAGTAGCTTTGTGCTATCTCTTGTTAATAAATTAAATATTAACATCATAAACAAATAATGTAGGTGCATCATATCAATACAAAAACCAAAAAAATTAATTAAAAAATGACACGTACTATGCATTTTTTTCTTATAAGGCCTTTTAGCAGTAGTAGTTCCAATTCCAAAGGAATTTGAATCACCATCAGTAAGCTCTGCTTCATAATTATTATTAGAGCTGACATCTTCCAATATTAATGCTTAGCTATTAATATCAATAGTAAATCACAATATATCAATAGTAAATACTAATGCTTAGCTAGAAACTAGAATAAAAGAAGCATAAATAAATTAAAGAAAACAATGGCATAAATAATAGGATTAGATACCAGCTTCCGGTTACGCTTCCCTTTTTCCATGGCATTAAACTCCTCAAATTGATGCTCTTATACTCGTCTCTTAACAACTCCTTCCAGCAATGTTTCTGCCATACTTCCATCAATTACAATGAAGTTTATAGATCCATATTAGTTTTAACCCTGTCACCTGGTTAACTAAGCAACATGTGTTAGCAATGAGTGATCTCCCTCGTTCAATGATGAGATTAAGACCACGGGAAATAACAAGATCTCGTACCTACTCAAACCATGAAACAAAAAATTGATATTAGCAAGTATAACATGTGCACATTTAATAAAGCGTAGTCCAATTTACTTATTCTACTATAAAGGGGTAGTATAACAACAGGTCAAAGACTGATAGAAATTGGTAGTGCTGAAGCATGTGCTCCTTATGATATATAACACTTACAAACATATGAGTGAAAACTTAAGAATCCAACTAATGAAATCAATAGTATTACCTTTAGTCCCACAGAGAAATATGATTGGTCTTTGCCCTCATTATTCATAGATATCATAGGTAGAAGTGTTGATAAAACAATAGTCAAATCCTGCAACCAACGATTTTATTTCATTTAACAAATGATAAAAGTGCAACATGATACAACACAACATTGGAATGTGTCCATGATTCAGAGAGAAATGAGATAGTGTTGCATTTGCATACATACATCATTGAAATGGTGATTCGTAAAGCATCAAGGAGATAAAATAAGAATTGTGCAAGATGTTTTAGGTTAAATGTGATTTTTCACTGGAGCAATTTTACACACACCTTACGGCTTCAAATATCATTACAATTTCATCAAAATACCCCAAAATGTCAAAATCTATTTGGGTCTCACAACGCATCCAACTCAACACCCAACAAAATCACGTTTGTGAATCTAAAAAATAGATCAAACACTGCAAGAACAAACAAAAAGCACCTGGAAGGGATGGCATACCAGAGAACGATGAAAGAAGTGTCCAAGGCAACCACTTTTTCCTCACTTGTGCAACTGTTGAGACCTCGACAAGCGTACCGAATCGTTCAAGTAATAAACCGGTAAGTCCGGATATCGTTTCCCAAGAGATTTGTTTAGATTCATTGATTGTTAAAGTTTACTAATTTAGCGATTATTAAACGTATTTTTATAACACACTTAAGATTAGCATACAGATTTAAAAAGTGGTAAAAACAGTCGAATTTAGGTTCACTGGGGTTGACATTCAAGTTCATCACT
>NW_025904241.1:0-10313 GCF_018835915.1 Vigna umbellata | reverse complement strand
TTATATATCACATTGAATCATTTCAAAGCATTCAGTGGACAAAGAAACACTTCTAGGAAAAGGTAATTTACGTTGTTTAGCATAGTGGCAGTATCACAAACAATATCAGGACTCATTTGCACATAAGGAAAATTTTCACATATCTGTTTTACAGTCTTGTGTCTAGGATGGCCTAACCTATAGTGCCACAAATTTACATCAACATGTTTATAAGAGAAAACACACTTGAAACAAAATCTTGGTCCGGATTGGGAAAACCTTTGTAAGAATTAACACACTCAATCATCTTCGATGTAGAATTCTCCCTTATCTGACAAACCTCAGAAAAAAAAGTTAGACTGCATTTTAAGTCTTTGATAAGACTTTGGACAAAAATTAGATTGAAAGAAAAATCAGGAATATATAGAACATTGAAAATAATAAAATCTTTAGAGAATTGGACAGTCCCTGCATGTTCAGCAATGATAACAGAGTTATTTGGGAGTCTGACAGAAATGGGCTTAATTTTATAAAAAAGTGACAAAATTCCTTTTCTCATGGGTCACATGATCAGTGACACTAGTGTCAATAATCCAAGAAAGGGTATCTTGTTTGTCTTCTGTGTTATTTCTCTGCATTCGGTTGACCTTATGAGTAGATTCATCAACCTTTTATATCATTCTGAGAAGTTTTTGCATCTGCTATAGGGTAAAAGAATTGAAGACAACATTGGTGCTGCCTTGGTGAGTGGGTTGAACACCCTCTGGGCCAGAACTGCTCTGGCAGATGTTGGCTGAATTCCAGTCAACCTTTTCGTCTTGATTGCTGTCAATTTTCTTATACCAAGGTGGATAACCTTGCTTGGAATAACACTCATCCACAATATGATTCATTTTGTTGTAGTAGGAACACTGTTTGCCATAGTTAGGATTCCTTCCTCTTCCTCTTCCTTGGCCACGTGATCCAACACCACGTCCTTGGTTCTTCCAAGTCTGGTCAGGTCTCCAATTGTTGTTTTTCTCAGCAACATTAGCTAGAACTTTGGTTTCAGTAGCCTGCTTTTGGTTGGCAGTGTCATTATCTTGTCTTTCTTGCTGCATGATGAGGGAGAAAACACGATTGATGTTGGGGAGGGGATCCATCAAGAGGATTTGAGTTCTCACACTATTATAAGTATCATTCAGCCCCTTTAAGAAACATATAACATGTTCTATTTCTCTGTATTTCAGAGAAAACTTTTGAGAGCTCACAATTACAAGAAATGTCACACGTACAACTGGGTATGGGTCTAAGGGATTCCAATTCTTTCCAAAGAATCTTTAAATCTGTGAAAAACTAACTAACACTTCTTTCTCCCTGTTGATTGAATGAATGTCTTGTAGTAAATCATAAATTTTAAAATAGTCACCTTTAGAGAATCTTTCCTTCAGTTCATCCCATAACTCTTTGGCTTCTTCAACATATATCACACTTTCTGCAATCTATGGAGAAAGTGTCTTTATAATCCAGGAAAGAACCATCATGTTGCATCTTTCCCATGCATCGAATAAAATCTCTCACTTCTTTGTGGTTTCTTGATTGACCCATCAATGAACTTGATCTTTTTTTTAAAAAGAAGAGCTTTTCTCATGCTCCTACTCCAAAAAGAGTAATTGTTCTCACTTAGGACTTGAGAGATGAGAGTAAGTCCTGGATTCTCCCCAGGATGTAGATAGAAAGGACTGGCAGGATTGGTGGATTGATCCATGTGATCCATTACAACAAGAAGCAAGAAGAGACCAAGAAATGAAGCAAGAAATTGAATGAAAGGATTCTGGGGCAGCGGAAGCAGAGCATATATTAAACCTGCTCTGATACCATATTGGGTAATAAGGCTCAACAACCTTTAAAATAAAAGACCCACTTCCTCAGGGTCCGCTAGTCCAAATAGTTGACAACAATAAAAAAATTGACAAACCCCAAACCATCAACATCTTAAACTATTAACCTAAATAATCATAGTTAATATCAACTAAAAACAATCTTGACGAACATTAATCTCAAAGAAAACAATGTAACTTGAAAAAATTTCGTATCACCACTATTTATGTGTATATGTATATTCTTGAAGTGTGGCATTATCAAATTTTAAAAAAAAAAGTTATAATAATGTCAACACTATTCAGAGTGATATTGATGGAAGACCATCTAAGACATACATTGGACCTCTTACTAGAGCCATGGCTAAGAGAGTTCAAGAGGAAGAAGGAATCACTTAATATTTGCTCTATGGACAGGAGGAATTATCTTAAACCTTCTTCTCTTAATTAGCATGTTTACTTTGTTTTGTAGGATTAAATAAATGGAGGGAGCAGCTGCCAACATGGCATTTGGCACGTGGAAGGAAGGCCTGGGGTTGGAGAAGCTTGCTGCCAAAGTCATATGCACCCAGCCAAAACCCCAAAATAGCCCAACGTTGGATGAGAAGATGCTTCAAACACGTGAGGAGCTGACCTGGAGCAAGACATGGGATTTGCTGGAAGGATTTGGTGTTGCTGTTAGGCTTCCCATTTGAAATTAGGCGGGAGTTCAATTCAGAAAAGAGACCCATCTTCACTTATAAATAGGATGGTTTCTTCCTTGTATTGTACTTTAGAGCTATGCCCAAATGCTGAGAAATATATTCCAGTCTTGCATTCTGCTCTTGAGTCAAAATTGCTTGCTAATTCTTCATTTTCTCTCAAGCTTCCTTCCATTATATGAAGGCTTTCTGAGATGAGAGGATTCACTCAATTTACCTTGCTTCATTCAAACATCTCCATCACAATTTACTCCATCAATTCAGCTGCACACCAACACATCTACCACACCTCTGATCTGGGAGCTTCAGGCCACTGGTTTCCTCTGGAATTTGGCTCCATCACTTCTGTTGTATGCATTCTCATGTGTTCATTGTTGAGACTTTGACAAGTGTACCAAATCGTTTCAAGTAATAAAATAAGTAAGAGCGGGTATCGTTTTCGAAGAGACTTGTGTCACCAAACAATCGTATAATTTCTAACTAACTTGGACTAAAGAATGATTCCATAATTTGGATTTTTATGCAATTAAAGTAAATATAAAACAAGAATGATAAAAGTGAACTTTGGTAACTCAAACACTTGGAAATGGAAAATAATAGAAATCATATGAAATGGTCTTGTTGGGGGTATGATTTCACCTACTTCACTCTTATGTATAGAAAATTGCACCGAATTCATTAACTCACTAATGTCAATCTTCTAATTTACTATAATCCTAATCCCTTAGATGAAATAGACTAGGTTTTCCCTATTAAATTCCAATCCCTTGGACAATCTAACAAGCAAACCCGCATTAAAGAGTTAGGATTTTAAGACAACATGTGAATTATCTTCCATCCCTAGAATCAATTAACCACAAGGACTCTTGTTTCAGTTCTAGGTTTCATGTTACGTCCCCATAACCTATGAAACTCCAAAATCATGTCATGAACATTCCTATTACATGCAAGCTTTAAGATTGGAAACAAGAATACTAGCAATCAATGAAAGAAGCAACAAATATATTCAAAACAATTGCAATTACATAAGAATTCAGTGGCTACATCAATCACCCAACAAGAATAAAACTAGCTTACAACAATGGTGGAAATGAAAGAAGGGAGAAGACCCAAGGATGATGAAGGGTTGTTCCCACAACTCCTAGTTTGCCCAAAGATGTCAAGCTCTTCACACCTAATAGAAGGAGGGGGGCTCAGGCACATGACAGTCATGATGCACTGGTGCTCCAACCCCCCCCCCCCCATAAACCAGGGGCACCCAGGCTAGCTTCCACAGAATTCTGGTTCTTCATTTTTGATGTTTTTCTTGCTTTCCTTGGTTTCTAGTGACTTCATTTGATGCATCGACTTCTTCCAATTAAATTAAACACATAAAAGAAGGGATTAGTGACCAAAATATCTCATTAAAGCTTAAGGTGTAACCACTTAACAAGCTAAAATAAAACTAGGATTTATAAGGCAAAAAGTTAAGGAATGGTTGACATTTTCTCTTAATTCACTACTGGAATCATGGTAAAATATATCATTATCATTCATATGTTAAAACCACTTGCACAAAGCAAATTTGTATGAAGTAATAGATTACACTAGTTTAGTAATCAATTAAGTTCATCAGATAGCTTATACTTAAATTTGTGGCAAACTACACAAGTTTCAAATCGATTACATTATGTCTTAAATTGATTAAAACTTGTGTCCTTGCAAACACCTGCTTGAAATGTGTAGTGATGTGTTTTTGAAGAAAAAATTTTCAAAATTGTCTAAGTGTAAAACTTAACCAATTACACTGTTTATGTAATCAATTAAGTATAATATTATTTGAAAACTATTTTCATGCTAAATCTAACTAAAATAACGATAATATTTTTAAATGTTTTGACTTACTCTTAACATGCAATCGATTACATTATTTGCGTATTCGATTAAATCTGTTGCAATGTAATCTTATTATAACTTTGATAAAATATAACCTATTACATTATTTTTGCCCCTCTTGGTAATAGAAATAAGCCATAATTTTTTATACAATATTTAATTTTTCACGAAATAAGAATAAATATATTTTGTTTTGAATGAAAAAGATTCAAAATTATTAACTTTGCTCGTATTTCTTATTCTATAATAGAAACCAAGATTATATAGTTATTTAAAAGACTTTGTTGAGATGTTGATTTGGTTTTTAATTTTTGAAAACAGTTTATATATTTTTTTTAGTTTTTAAATATTAAAAAATATGTATCACACGATGCGAAATGACCAAAATAACACCAAGAAAAAAAGAAAGAAGATATCTTTCAATTTTATTTTGGGTTAAATATGTTTTTAGTCCCTAAACTATTGGCCGTTTCTGGTTTTCGTCCCTCTTTCAAAATAAGGTACAATTTGGTCCTCATTCTTTTCGAAACTTTGGTTTTAGTCCTCGAAAACAATGAGGACCAAATTGTACCTTATTTTGAAAGAGGGACGAAAACCAGAAACGGCCAATAGTTTAGGGACTAAAAACATATTTAACCCTTTTATTTTATTCATTGTTTATCATTTTTAAAATTAGTACTTCATTTTTTTTATCTCAATTTTAATACTTGTAGAAAAGAGAGATGCAAAAAGTTAATGGAGTGAAAGTAAAATAAAATCTAAAACAAGTGTTGAATGAAAATGAAAAATATCCACAAAATGAAAAAAATGAGAAAAGAAAGCACTGAAAATAAAAGTACGATGGTGCAATAGCAAGTGTGTTAGTGCAATGAGAAAAAAAGCTAAACACTTGGGACTGGGGGTGCATACACGGAAACGCGTGGTGTAGAAAATAAAGCGCAGCCTAACTCATAAACGAAATTAAAGTAGTGAAGGGTGTGTGTTGTGTAATTTGCAGGTATAGAAAGTACAATGAAACAAAATGCATGACCGAATGTTGACATCCAAATAAAAAAAATCGAATTTAGAAAAAAAATCAAATATAAAAATTTGAAAGAGACAAATCAGATCTCGAAATCTAATTCTCCTATGTCAAATGTCAAAATCCAATAAAGAAATAATTGAATTTTGAGATCCATTCTTGTGGATAGAATTGTCGAAATAATTTTGAGATTCAATAAAGAAATAATTGAATTCTCGAAATCCAATAAAGAAATAATTTAAATAATAACATCTTAATTGCTTTTAATTGGGATAGAATTGTGCTTTTCAAAATATGAAGGTCTTGGAGGTGTAGAATGAAACTCTCTTACTTTATTAAGCATTGTTTCATATGATAATTTCATAAATCCATTAAGATAAGTAGGTAAATCATTATTATTCTTATCTATGGATATAATTATATTTACCTAAGAATCTAATCCTTCGAAAACTATTCCCATGACACCAGCACTCCCGGCAGCCTCTAGATAACTAGTTCTCATTAAAAAAATGTATGTAATGTACACTTATATACAAATTCATATTTGTAGCTAATTATTCATATGTAAAACTAATTTTATTTACAAAATTTAATTTGTAGGCAATCATAAGTAAATCAACATTTATTTTAGTGATAGTCAAATATTTACTCATCTCGGCATATTGTCATCCTTACCAATGATAATATCTAAATTGTGATAATTACTACTTTAGGTGTTGTTTAATTTTGAAAGTGTTTCGGGTGTGGGTCGAGAATCATAATCAAAACACTTGTTCACACTTTTTTTCAAACCTCTTAACGTCGTCTTCAGTCTCTGTTACAAAGTTCTTCTAAGTTCTTAGTATTCCAACTCCAAATCGTTTAGGCAGATACTTGTCAAAGGTGCTATGATGCTCAAATTAGTTATATGGCTGATTGGTTAACACAATAAAGTATTAAATTCACTATAAATGCAGTCACCTACCTTCTTACTTTACCTCTATATTTATAGGTTTCAAAATAGGCTTTTATTTAGGGCTAACCTAATCACACTTATACTTTATGTGTAAACGTGTTCAATTTGTAATGTGATCAACTAATTTTGACTAATTGCTCCCTCACTCTTTAGAGCTCATGCACAGTCTATAAAAGGTAAGCAAGGTTGGAGACACTAACCCTCAATCACCTAGTACTTATTTGGGAATGTTGACTGTCTAACCAATAGAGGGTCGGTCACTCATACGGTATAGAAAGAATAACAATTTTTTTGTGTAATGATAAACACCTTTTCAATTACATTTAGGATATTTAATTTTAACTTTTTGGAATTCTAATTGAGTTTAAATCCAATATTTTAACTATAATTTGGTCAATTACAGTTAGCTAAGCTTCAACTAAAATCATTGATTAAAATTAATTTTTAAAGCCATAATAGATGCTACGGTGTCTAATTTGTTGGACGTCACTAGATGATTTGTTGGATTGTTCATGAGTTAAGTTTGCTGATAAGAGACTTATATAGCTTAATGCATAAATGATTTTAAACATTCTAAAATGTCTTTTTTGCAGCTGAACCATATGTAAGCTTAAACATCGTCTATAACTAATATAAGGATAGACAATCTAATGGACTTATGGACGATACTAACAACTTGATTTAGTCATTATTGTTCTTACTATGGAAAACTTAGTATTTTGAGCTTAATGAAGAAAGTGTTTTGAAGATTCAAAAGTTAAGTTGATTCGTGACAAGTTTAGTGGACTATGCCATCTTATGTGTGGAACTATGGATCGTTATGCATTACTTGTTGGATGTGTTACTTGTTAGATCATCGTATGTGAGGACCCTTGGACCCTTTAAGGTGTGAATAATGGGATTGTCTGATTCTTTAAAAGTCCATTAGATTGTTTCTTGCAATAAACTCTCAACAATATTTATTACTTTGGACCAAATTAGTAAGAACACCAAGCTTTTGTGATGGAAACCCATTTAGGGCATACCATTCAAAGGAGTACGAACTTAATCTAAGACTAAGAAAGGGACGTTGGAGAAGGACTTTTAGAAACTCTTCCTTGATTTCTCTTCTTTAAGTCTTAGTGGGATTTTCTTTAATATGTTTATATGTGTTTTGTAGGGTCTAATAAAGCTAGGAGATCATGAAACAACCAGCCTAGGAGTTGTTTAGCCAAGAGAAGCAAAGGAGTAAAAGGCATAATTTTGCACCATATGAAGCCTGACGTGCATCCAACACCAGCTGTGATCTTCCACGTGCATCCAGCACCTTTCATGTGCAACTAGCAGCTTCATAAACGTTTCAGTAGATTCAACGTGGCTCTTCACGTTTATACACCCTTGCACAACTAGCACTTGCTTCCTTGCATCATAGCTAACGTTGTAGGCGTGAACCAGGAGCTTTGTTTCTCCTTTAAATACATTGCTCCATTGGTTGTAACCCACCTTTAATTGAATGAAGAATTGTTTTCTGTTGATGCTGTCCAGAACTTTCTTCTTATTGAAGGTCACCGAGAGAGAGCTTGAGAGTTTCCTCTAGCCTCTCTCCCTAGCTAGGCTCCATTACTAGCAAATCTCCACCCATCCGCATCACATTTCAGCACCCAAATCTCTGCCTTCATTCCATTTTCTCCATCACAGCTTCATCAGTTTCTCATCACCGAATCATCCATTCTTCCTCTGGTCATCATCATCATAATTCATCTCTTTCCGCTGCAACAAAATGATGCTCATCCTTCTTTCCAGTTCAAATTCCAGAAGCTCCTAGAAGAAGTTTCGGTGATTCCATTTTCCACCAGAATCAGCTGGATTCTTCTTCCATCATTTTGTCTTTGAAATAGATTCAACTAACGAGAGAAACCTAGAAATAGATACGGATCAACACTCTACACATGATATACCATAATATACATCATTCACCATCACTTTTCTATTTTCTTATTTATAATTATTTTTATTGTCTTTTATATTAAGCTTTCTTGGTTTATTCTCTTAAGTTAATAGTGAATTATGAGGTTTTGTAAAATTCAAGTGTTGCTCTTCAATTTTATAAAGAGAGTCTTTTTGAGTTCTAGTTTCTATTCTTAGGATTATTTTTGGACACTTGTTGATAATTTAATTGCCATCTTTAATTTTTATTCTTGTTAGTTTGTTTAATTCTAACAATATATTGTTTACTTAGTTCAAGTGGTAAAATAATATAATTGTCAAACATAGGCACTTAGAGACGAGTAAAAAACTTAATAAATTGATTAAAACTTTTTTGTTTTTTGTTTTGTAAATTAAATAAATTGTGATCATTTAATAAATGGTGAAGAATTCAATAATGAATGAACTCAAGAGTCGACTTTATTATTTAATTGTTTTATTCTCACTCTTTTAAATACTGTTTAAAAAAATGCTTTTTAATTTGTGGTTCTTTCTAACATTTTATTTTGCTTTACGAAAATTATTATTGAATTCCTTAGGAGACGACAACGGATTAACTAACCTTATCTATATTTAGAATTTGTTGACTTTGTATTAACTGAACGATCTAGACCCTTGCATTGGATGGTTTGCTCATGCATTAGATGCTCTCCTCATGCATTAAGTTGTCTATTGTTGCATTAGATGATCTACTCTTGTATTAGATTGTCTACTATTGCGTTAGACGATATACTTTTTTTTTAGTTGAATGATTGTGTGTCATTTAAAAAATAAAAACTGATAAATTGAAGTTAACATAGTCTGTTGATAATAATGTAATTTATAAGTTATTTGGTTATAAATATATTATATTATACAAGTATTAAAACAATATGAAAATATCCACATGTGTCCATGGATACGTGCATGTATAAAAGATATTAACGAGTATTGTTTTATGGATACCATCCTTACTCCTAACCTCAATCAATACCAGCTCGTACAATAATAGTCATCTATTCCATCAGGTAGTAGTTGGACTACTAATACTACAAAAAAGAAGGGCATTACCGAAGGCCATAAGCCTTGCAAAATGCCAGAAGACGTCGGAAAAGGGTATTTACAGACGGCTTATCGACGGTCAATGAGCCTTCGGTAAATCCCTTGTCGCTAACATTTACCGAGGGCTTTTGCCCTTCGGTAATTACCGAGAGCCAGAAGCCTTCGGTAATTACCGAAGGCCAGAAGCCCTCTGTAATTTCTGAAGGCTAAAAGTCTTCGGTAATTACCGAAGGCTAGAAGCCTTCGGTTATTACCGAAGGGCTGAAGCCTTTGGTAATTAGCTAACATGGGTATTTACCAAAGGGCAAAAGCCTTCGGTAAGTTGGAGGGAAATGTAAGGGACAATTGTATTTCTTATGAAACCAACAACACAAACAGACCTGGATAACAGTTTTCAAGAACAAACAGACCTGCATAACAGTTTTCAAGCACAAACAGACCTGCATAACAATTTTCAAGCACAAACAGACCTGCATAACAGTTTTCAAGCATATACAGACCTGCATAATGTGCATCTCAAAGATGCAATCATTGATCAATATCCATAGAACATCCATTAATCCATAGAACATCCATTAATCCATAGAACATTCATTAATCCATACAACATGTATTTATACTTAAAACATAAAACAATGTAACATAATGATGTTCTAACATCCAAAGTCATTCAATTGATCTAACATCGAAATGATCTGAACTCCAAATGTTATAATATCCAAATGTTTCTATAACAAGTAATAACAAAATGAAACTAATAATGTACATAATTATCATTAGAATGATGTTCATCATCCTGCTCCTCTATTGATGGTTGGACTGGTGTGAGTTGGACTGATGTGGGCTGCTGAGGGGCAGCGGGTGACAAGGAGGGTTGTGGCTGGGTCGGAGGGATATTGAATTCATCCTGTGAAGTT
>NW_025904240.1:0-20901 GCF_018835915.1 Vigna umbellata | reverse complement strand
ATATATATATATATAACCATGGAATTTACGTCTAAGGGTAAAAAAGTTCTTATCTGCATGTTGTAGGTTATTTAAGCCAATGTAGTTTAAATGAATAACTAAAATGAAGGAGTTTCTTACTGATGAAAATTTAGAAGAAGCAAATTACTAATAAATTTAAAAAATGGAACACATTATGTAGCAACTAGATGAGGGAGGAGAGTGAATGGAGTTTGAGACTCTTTTTTCAATGAGCTAGGTTTGACTACTTGTGAGATAAGTTTAAACAACACATTAATTTTTATAATGGTTCATTTAATCATTTGACTTACGTTCTCCTTTAACTAATTAGTTTAGAAATTTTACTATACAATACATTATTACAATTTAAAATTAGTAAGAGAAATTTCACAATGTGAAAAGGATTTACAAGGATATCTCGCACTCATATAAAACACTCTTGATAATCATGACTTGGAAATTTTTTATGGTTGATGTGTTCTTCAGCTTCAAATCAATCTCTTTATGTAGCTTTCCTAATAAAGATAGTTGCAACTTGAATTAACTAATTCTTAATTTTGTCTCATCATTGTTGTAAGGTTCAATCATTATCTTCATCTTTATTGAGTTGAATAGTTAGAAAGAAAAGTTTTAATCTAAATCTTTCAAGTGCTTCTACCTCAATCTGTTTTAGGAAACCATTGAAACAAAATTTATAAATATTATAGAAAACTGTGATTAAGCATATAAGATTGTTTATTTCCTTCCCTAACAAATCATATAGTAGTTGACAGAAAACAATTTAAACAAAGATAATATGCTAACTTATTTTTTGTTAGATTTAATCTAGAAAATATTTATGGTTACAACTTAGATTGATTTGTATTAGAAAACTATAACAAGTTGGACAAGGTCTACTGGTCGGTCTATACAAATTGGTTGTTCTTAAGACATAACAAAACTTATAAGGTCTATAATTAAGTTCCTTCAATTGAAAAAAAAAACACAAATTAGAATGTTCAAATACCATAAGCACATAACATTTAGAAATGTTTCTTTTTCATAAACTATTGGATTATCTATTAGTGTTAAACTATCTACTAGAGTTCTTAATAACATTATAATTGAACAAATTTAAATAATCCATTTTATTATTCACCCACCTTTTACGTTAAGGAATATTCATATATGTTATATCGAAATTATATAGCAATAAAAAAAAGCAAAATTTTATAAACCAATTTTATAAAATGGTCTAATTAAGTAAATGTAACTAAGACTTGTGTCAAGATCATAAGGAAAGTTTAATTTGTTAAAGTGACCAATTTAAATTATTTAAAACTTAAGTAAAGTAACCTACTGAAGTTACAGGTTATGGTTTCGTCTAAAAATATGTTTATTATTTTTGTTTCTTTTTATTCTTCTCCTTAAGGAGAAAATCAAGTGGAAACTTAAAGATATTTTACAGAAGAAAGATTAAATATTACTCTACGTTGTTCATTAATTGTTTGTAATATCTAATCCTTAAATTTAAACGAGTGTCTTACCATAATTAAGTATCACCCACTTAAGCATTCAGCTATAACTTCAACACCAATCGTTTAAGCAGGACTCATTAAGTATAGTAGAATAAACATCGCTAAGACTAAGAGTCTAACCACACTTAAGTAGGATTGGGCAAAAATAACTGATATGTATTGTGCTATACTTAACTATACTATATACTTAAAAAAAAATTGATCCACTTTTACTAAAAGTTCAGTATACTATTTTATAGTTTAGTTTTAAAAAACTGAACTTATAACAGTTTCGGTTTAGTTAATTGTGAGAACTATATCTACTATTTTCTCTTCTAGTTCTCGTTCAACTGTTTCGTCTTACCAAAAAAACGTTATTTAATAATAAAATATTAATAAAAGAAAATGTTCACATAAAAAATTAGTAATAAATTTTTTAAGACAATTTTTTTATCACAAATTTTTATATTTTTTTATCAATAAACATGTATTACTTTTTAAATAATATTATTTTAAGTAATAAAAGTAAAATATATTTTTTAAATTTAATTTTATTAAATGATTAAGTAATAGATATTATAAAAGAAAAGAAGACTATATAAAATATATTTTATTCTTTAACATATTATTAAATATGTAAAAATATGTTAAAAAAACTATTAATCATATTAAAATGTGTGTAACCGCACACACTAAAATAGCTATTTATTTTAAAAATCAATTTACTTTAAAATAAATATTAATATTATTATTTTTAAGTGATAGTATCTTACATACTAAAACTAAAATATATTTTTTAACGTTAAATTTTATTAAATGAATATATAATGAAATGTCATAAAAAAATAGTAATATAGCAAAAATAATTAATATTATAGAAATATCAAACGACAAAAAAATTGACAAACGTTTATTAAGAATAACTTTTCTAGTATCATCTTTTATTATATTATAATAATTAATAAATATTAGTTTAATTTTTACATAATAAAATATAAATAATAAATAATTGATTAATAAAACAATTTTATGAGGCAACAAAATAAATATAAATAAAACATTATTTAAAATAAAATAAGTAGATAAAAAGATAAAATAAATTGTATACACATATAAAACAAAAAAATGTAAATAAAAAATTAAAAAAATAATTCATGACAAAATAAATATAAATAAAAAAATAAAAAATAAAATAAAATAAAATAAAATAAATAAATAAATAATAAAATAATTTACGTACACATATAATAATAAAAAAATATAAATAAAATAGAAAATAGTAATATCAAATAATTAAAAAGTTAATTTGCAAGACACTTATGAATAAAATAAAATAAATATTAAAATAAATTTCAATTAAAAAGAACATATATTGTTATACTATTCAGTTTAAAATATAGTATAATTCAGTTTAAAAAGTAGTACAATTCAGTTCAAAATTAGTACAATTCAATTTAAAATTAGTATAGTTAGTTGTTCAGTTTAGTTTATATTGTAGTTTAGTACAATTTAGTATAGTTCAGTTCAGTTTGATAAAACAAAAAACAGTTCAGTTCAGTTTGTCTGAACTATTTTACAGTTCAGTTCAGTTTAGACAAATTAGTTTTTAGTTCAGTACAGATTTTAGTAATACAGTGTAATTCAGTTCTATTTATCCACCTCTGCTTAAGGAACCAAATGCCCAGCACACACTTCACTTTAGGTGGTATAACAAATAAATAGCAATATTTATGCATACAATCTTTACAATTAGTTTTTTCATACAATATTAAATGTGACTTAATATGTTTTTTCATTATTTCATCAATATCATATATGAAAATGTATAAATTTAGAATTTATTTTGTGGTCCACCTTAATATATCTTTTTCATAATTTACTTATAATAAATAGTATATTATTTAATCTTTAAGTTTTTTTAATAATTATGCTTATATTAAATCATTATTTTTAAGATTAAAGAATTACAAAAAATAATTCTAATTTTTTCTTTCATTTTTATTTTAATTTATGCGGGTCAAAAGTCCACATTTATGTGGAACAAACGAAACTTATTAATCATAAATTTTATGTGGTCATCTAACTCCAATCTATTTTTAGTAAGTTAAATACATAACAAATCCAAACGGCACAATCAACTTCTATTATTATTCCTAATTTTATTTTCTATATCAACACAAAAGTGAAATACTTCATGTCTATTTTTTTTTTGGAAGTAATGGACATGAGATTTATACTTTATATATATTTTTTGTATGATTAAAGTTATTGATTTATTAAAATCTTTAAAACCCTTTTTTTAAAACAAATATGTAACAACAAAGTAAATTCAAAGGCAGCTAGTAGTAAAATAACGTTCAGAAAAGAGCTATGAAATCTATACGGTGAAGATGACAAAAAAAATCAACCCTCATTAATTATTTTTTATAATAAATAAAATATAATATATTTAATATGTACTAGTGAAAATACGCGTGTATTTACGTTTTTTTCATAATAAAATAAAACAAAAATCACATAATTTTTATAGTTAATCAATTTCAAAAAATATTTACAAAACCTTAAAATATAAACTAATAAAATAAAATATATTAACAAAAGATAAAATTGTGTAAAAATAATGTATACTAAAACAACATAACAAAAGTACACATGGTATTCACTTTTTATATTGGTATAATTATGAGTATAAAATTAAATATAATTAATTCTATAATTTTATTGTAACTAATTTTTATTTATTTTTAAATAATTTTATAACAAAAAAAAATGATTAAGTTTAAAAAAGAGCTAAATCGAAAATGGTTAAAGAAATGGCCACTTATATCCATGTATACATATTACACACAATTCTATATTCTTTCTAAACTTTATTATTTAATTAAACGAATTTTACTCAAATTATATATATATATATATATATATATATATATATAATATCAATCTAAAATATATTTATTTATTTATTTATATAAGACATACAATATATATCTTTAAATATAATTTTCAGAATAATATTTTTATTTATATTGTCAATAATTTTTATTTAAAATAAAGTTCGTTAGAAAAACATGATAAAGAGACTCAAATATGAATGGACCGCAATGGAAGCAAACGAGCGTGAGGATTATATTATAGAAGAAAGTTGGTCACTGAAAATGGACAAATGAATATGATATGGTATATAAAGTTTTGGAATTGCATAATTTTTTTGTAATAATTTTAATCTGAAAACCTACAAAAAGACAAAGAAATATTAATTCACAATTATGCATGCATGGACCAACTTCATTCCAGCAAGGTTTTTGTACTGCCACAGAAGAAGAGACATTAATTATAAAAGAATTTTTAATTATTTTGTCTAGTGTGGACCAACTTCATCATAGAACAAAACTTCACCTCCATGTGCTTCATTTCAAATGCCTAGCCATGATAAAACCATCAATGCCTCTCAATCATCATTCAAAACTGACACCGTAAATCAATCATTTGGCTACTTCATTTTTCATTTACCATTTTGTATAATTATTTTACTCAAATTATATATTCATATTTTAAATAATATATGTTTTAAATATTTATAAATTTAGTACTTATTATGTATGTCATTTATATCATTAATAAAAGTGTAACATCCTAAAATATATACTGTAAACTATATTAAAGAGAAGCAATATGCATTATAGTAGTACAATTATCCATCTAACGCATAAAGTGATATCTTTACAGTCATCCAAAAACAACTATAAATTTAAAACTTTATAAACAGACTAAAGTCTACTCAAAACTATACACAAAGTTCTATTGAACTAAGACAACTACTCAACAGCATCCCCTCCATCCAATGCTTGCTCCATGGAAACCTCTTCTTCTGCTGCTCACATCCAAAGGATGGTCATCGCAGAAGAAAAACAGCAAAATCATACAAAACACAAGCATATAAAAGGGTAAGCTAGTTTAAAATAGAATTAATCATACATCAAATTAATTAACTTCATACAAGCATATTATTCATTCACAACACTTAAATCCTTGACACATAACACCACACTGACTTTGACTGTCCGGACCTAGAATGATTGTCGAGCTATGGCGGATTATGCACTCGTGGTGGCTTCTACTGCTTTGCAAAGCCGTTGCCAATGAGTTTCACCCTACCACACTCATGAGGTTAGTCCGTTATCACTCACCTTGGGCCATACTGGAAGAACCAAAGACTAGGACCTCTTGCTACTCCTCACGACATGAATCAATCCTCTCTACTTGAGAATGAAAGACCATTGGAGCGTCAGAAAAACTCCCAAGACTGAGCTACCATGCAGATCATTCTAAACTTACTTGAATCTCAACTAGAGATTCCACTTTGAATCACAACAAGGGCACCACCATGTCTCCTCTCCTTGAGATCATGAAATTACGTCCAAACCATACTTGAACTTGATACTTTGAAATACACCATACATCCATAACCACTGATATTACATGATATAACTTCAACTTACTTCATACAACAATCAATGATTCATATAAAACAACATAAGATCACAAAAGAACTTGAACTAGAATTAAACTTCTCGCACAGCGCACACCATCGCATGGCGAGGCTATAAGCTTCTCGCACAGCGACCTATCTCGCCTTGCGAAAACCTTAGACAGAGACCAACTACTCTTGTCCTCTCACATAACGATTAACTCACTAGGCGAATAAACTGTGAAATGCATCAGACCTCAACACCTCGCATAGCGTCCCAACACGCTATGCGAGAACCCCAAACAGAGACTTGATTTCCTGAACACTCGCAAAGCGAGACCCACTCGTTGTTCGAATAAAATGAATAATGGTTCCAGACCCCAACCAATCGCATAGCGATTCGATTCGCTATGCGGATTGACAACCAGAGAGAAACCCTCTCACTTCACTCGCACAGCGCGCCTATTCGCTATGCGAGTGCCTTGGCAGAGAGTACCTCGCCAAGGTAACTCGCTATGCGAATCCATTTGCACAGCGAGTCTACATAATCTGCAGAACGAAATTCTGCAGAATTAAGCAACTCAACCCCTCTTTACCAATTCTACTTGACTTTGCCAACTTCTAACACTCCTAATTCCTTGTATATACTAAATTAGACTTAACTAATGATTCTAAACATTCCTAACCTCAATCTAAAGTGTTTATACACCAAATTCCTCTCTAACACCTCCAATTCATCAACTTAGAGACTCAAAACCAATTCTACCACTTTGAACCTGTTTTTGACCATATAACCTATCTAAACTACCCCAACATACCAAAACAGTACTTGACCTCTAATACTCAAATTCACTACCTCACTTCCTCTCAGATACACTAAAGAAGCTTAAATCACTTCACACTTTACTAAATCATCACAATGAAATATTTCACATTGGGATATATATAATTACAACAGCACACAACATCCAATTCAGTTCATAATCATCATTCAACAGTCTCCACACTTTAACATTTCAAGCACATACACTCACAAGCTGAAATTTCAACCGAACAATACTTTAACTCAGAATTCATCACATACATCACGAATTTATAATTGAACACACAACCTAGCTTCCCTTACCTCAGAGATAAACAACCCCAAACACAGAAACGCTCCAACTATACCTTGCACAGCAAGGAAACTCAACAGAAACCTACAACTCACCAATTGGTGATAGAGAACAACACTTAGAACGTAATTTGAACTAGAAAATGGAAAGAAGAACTGTTAACCACATGCAAACAGAATCATTGCATGGTCACAGTCTAGAGAAGAACGAACAGAAATGGAAACCACTTACCAGTTGAAGAACACGAAATTGATCGGTCAAGATTGAAGCTCACAACACCAGGATCGCCTAGGCACCTCCTGATCGTCGAACAGAAAACTCAACAGAGAGAATTTGTAGAGAGAAGTCAGAGAACTCTGAGGAATAGAGTTCTAGAGAGATGAAGTGTTCTTAAAAGTGTTTATAAAATTCAATTTATATTATAAGATTATTTTAAAGTAAAATAATCTATTTCATTATTTTAATACATCTATCAACTCTATAACACTCTATTTTTCAGGTCTTTATAAAAAGAATTTTTTTTTGTCCACAATGTTTTTTCAATATGTAAGTGTGCCATATATCTGGACAACCATCATTGTCCACCAAGACACAACCGGATGGCCATGATTAATGATTAATGAACGACCAACCTCATAAGCATAAATGATTAATAATTAAAGAGATTAAGGTAAATCACGTTTAAGGGTATTGGACTAGGATTGGACCGAGATTAAAACGTCGCTAATCCTAGGTCTATGCTCGAAAATTATAAATGAAAGTCAAAGGTAACAGGTAGGTGAAGGAAATTATTGTGCGTTTGTTACTGTCATTGTCATATTAGATAACCGGACGGTTCAGTTACAGACTTTGGCATCGAAGTATCTTTAACAGGTACACACCGACCGGACTAGCGGACCAAGGATCCAAGGAGCAAGACTGGACGACGAGGAAGGACAAATTGTGAAGGTATTTAGTGACTCAGCCCCATAACCGAAACATTTTGGCGCCCACCGTGGGGCCGAGTTTCTTGATAAACCCAATGGTGACCACGAGAAACATGAGCATTGACAATCCAGTAGAGATGATCCGGATGTTGCAACAGAAGATGGAAGAGATGCAACAGCGCCACAAAGCGGAACTCATAGCCGTAAGGGCCGAATGCTCGACTCGAATAGCCTAGGAGAAGGAGTCAGGGGCAGGTGAGAAGGAGGAAGAGCAGCACGCTAGGGAGCGCGACAAGGTCGTTCTGGAAGATAAAACCGAGCGTAGCAATACGCCGGACGAAACATGGAAACCGACGGAGCCAGAAGTCGAATGGAGTAAGGCTAAGTTCGTCCATGCCGAGAGCGCCGCCCGTGAACAAACAGCTGGTGGTGAAGACCGAAAGCTCATTCGTCCTACTTCCTTTCACCTAGGCGATCATGGATGTTCACATATCAGAATAGTTTGTTCCGTCTTAGTTCAAGATTTACGACGGAACGACGGAACGACAGACCCAAAGGCCCACATTAAGACCTTTACCAAAGCAATGACGCCATCTGGTGCCAAGCGTTTTTCCTTTCGCTGTAAGGAGAGGCGCTAGAATGGTTGAATTCAATTCCCTCGAACTCCATAGAGAATTTTGCGGGATTGCAACACATGTTTAACCCTCAAGACTTTACTATCTTCGAATTGGTCAACCTGAGGCAAGGAAAGGAAAAAACCTTAAAAGCATTCATGGATCGCTACCAGAAGACCGTACGGCGGGTGAAAGGCTTAAGCCCGGAACTTGCCCTCCAGTACGTCTTGCCTGCCCTGAAGCCTGGGCATTTCAAGGATAGTGTCTGTCGATGAGCCCCTAAGACCATGGAGGAGCTGCGAGAGAGAGCAGCCGATGAAATAAGGGTAGAAGAAATGAAGCAATCGTATAGGAAGGAGGGCTAGGAGGTCAATAGAGAAAAGACTGACGGAAGGAGATCGGACAGTCAAACCGGAAAGCCCAGAGGGTTCAAGCAGAGAGAACCCAGGGGACCGCGATTCCAGTAGTATACCCCGTTGAATGTTTCCCGGGCGAGGATATTTCAAGAGGCCTTCAGTGCTGATTTAATCTGGGAACCAAAGAGACAACCAACGCCGCCCGGAGCGGATGGTAATAAGCATTGTTCTTATCATAAGAACATGGGTCACACCACGAAGGAGTGTGTGACCTTGAAGGATAAGATAGAGGAATTGAAACGGGCGGGACAACTAAAGCATTATGTAAAGGTTGACCACACTGATGTGCCACGCCAACAACCACGAGGTCCTCGACGAGCGAGCTCCTGAGGACTGGAAGGGCGTGAAAGGTCGAGGCATGGCCGAACAGACCATTCTAGGTTCGATAGACGATGAAACCGTAGCTAAAGTAGGAGTCATGATTGTCCCTTACGGGGGCACATTAATACGATCTTTGGTGGATTCGCGGGCGGTGGTTCCTCATCATCCGCTCGAAAATGGAATGTGCGAGCCTTACGATCCGTTCACTTGGTGGACAAGCCACGGAGAACCATGCCGCCCATAACCTTCACTGACGACGATTTCCATGCACTAAATCCCGACCAGGATGATCCCATGGTGATTACTGCTGAAATAGCTCGGTATAGCGTCAACAAAGTATTGGTCGACCAAGAGAGCTCGGTGAATATTCTCTATTGGAAAACTTTCCAAAAGATGGATATCTCGGACGACCTAATCATGCCATATAACAAACAAATAGTAGGATTTGCGGGTGAGAGGATGGATATTCGAGGCTACGCCGATTTGCGTACTCATCTCGAAATCGGTTGGGACAGTGAGGAGAAGAGGGTTAGATATCTTTTGGTGGAAGCTAACACCTCCTACAATGTGCTCCTGGGCCGACCGTGTCTAAATGCCTTCGAAGCGATTGTGTCAACATCACACCTTACCTTGAAGTACCAGTTTGACAAGAGTACGATTTGCATAGTCCGGACGGATTAGAGGACGGCGAGAGAATGTTACGCGACTGGCTTGAAGCTCCATAGTCGGACGGTCCAAAGAAGAACGAGTGGGTCAGAAGTGGCCATGGCAGATCTTGACCCACGAACAAACACCGAGGATTGATTGGAGCCCCTAGGGGAGACACAACCGATCTTGATAAGGAAAAACACCTATCAGATCACAACTATGGCCTGAGGGTTGGAACCAGGACTGGAAAGGGAACTCAAGTTCGTCCTCTGGCAAAATAGACACTTATTTGCCTGGACGGTCACCGACAGAACCCATCCCTCCTTCGTATCATACAAGTTGGCTTTGTTCAAGGAAGCGCGTCCGGTAGCCCAGAAGAAGCAGCGAGTAGGGGAAAAGAAGAAGAAGGTCGTGGAGGAGGAAGTTAGGAAGTTGAAGGAGGCCGAATTCATCAGGGAGGTGACGTATACCACATGGCTCGCCAATGTGGTTATTGTCAAGAAAGCTAGTGGAAAATGGCGTATGTGCACCGACTACACCGACTTGAACAAAGCCTGTCGCAAAGATTCTATCCTTTGCCCAGCATCGACGCATTAGTTGATGGAGCCTCGAGCCACAAAATGTTGAGTTTCTTGGACGCATATTCTGGCCACAAACAGATCCCTATGTATGCACCCGACCGGGAGAAGACGACGTTCATCACCGACAAAACAAATTTTTTCTATGAAGTCATGCCCTTCGGTTTAAAGAATGCCGAAGCCACATATCAGCACTTAATGGACAGGATCTTTTCCGAGCAGATCGGCCGATGCATGGAGGTGTACGTGGACGACATGGTCGTCATCTAATCAGATGAACGACACCATGTTAAAGACTTGGAAGAATTCTTCAAGCAGGTCAGGAAGTATGGAATGAGGTTAAATCCCACGAAGTGCACTTTCGGGATAGCGGCCGAAAAATTTCTTGGATTCATGCTTACAACCAGAGGGATCGAAGCAAACCCGGACAAGTGTGCGGTCGTAGTGGAAATGCATAGCCCAAACACTATAAAGGAAATCCAAAGACTAGTGGGACGCCGCACCGCGTTATCGCGATTCATCCCCAAGCTGACCGAGCGGGTGCGTCTAATCCTGAAAAAGATGAAGAAGGGATCAAGTGACATATAGGACGCTGAGTGTGAGACGACATTCCAAGATGTTAAGGCAATCTTGATGAACCCACCAGTTATGAACCGACCGTTACCAAGGGAGGACTTACAGATTTACCTAGGGATCTCGGAAACGACGGTCAACACTACCCTACTCCAGGAAAAACCCGAGCCTAATCTCTTGTACTTCGTGAGCCGAACCCTTCAGGACATGGAAACGCGGTACCAGCTAGTGGATAAGGTGGTCCCAGGTTTGTTGAATGCATCTAGGAGACTCCGGTCATATTTCCAAAGCCACCAAATCGTGGTCTGAACAAATTTCCCCATCTCCAAGATATTAAGGAAGCCAAACTTGGCAGGCCGAATGGTAGGTTGGGCGGTGCAACTATCAGAGTTCGGATTACAATACGAACCTCGGGGGTCAGTGAAGGGCCAACACTTAGCTGATTTTGCAGCAGAATTGCCCCCAGCGGTCACTGATGAGTGGAATCCGTACGTAGATGAGGCATCCGGGCGATTCGTAAGTGGAGCGGGGTGGTCTTGGAAGGGCTGAACGGCTTCCTGTTGGAGCACTCCTTGGTCTTCAAGTTCAAAACTTCCAATAATCAGGCAGAGTACGAGGCTTTCGTGGTCGGACTAGAGTTGGCAAGGGGTATGGGAGCACGAAAAGTATTGTGCCAAACGGACTCCCAACTGGTTGTAGGCCAAATGAACGGAGAATTCCAGGTGAAGGAGGAACATCTTCTCCGGTATTTCCACAAAGCAACGACCTTGACGAAGAAATTTGAAAATGTAGAGATCCGACACATCCCCCGCAAGGATACCACTCGAGCGGACATGCTATCGAAGATAAGCTCCGGGAAAGAGAAAGGGTAGTTAACTACGATCATCCGCCAGGTGCTGCTGCAATCGTCAGTAGAATGTCTGGCCGTGGCGAGGGATGAAGTCAAAGATTGGAGAACAGAAGTCCGAGCATTAATGAGCCAGCAAGACGTAGGCCAATCGCTGCGACCGCCCCACGCCAAGAAGATTTCCCGTTACGTAATGATAGGGGACGACCTATACTGGAGAGGGTTCTCCACCCCCCTCGTCAAATACCTCGCCAAGCAAGAGACACAGAATGTCATGGACGATCTTCACAATGGTATTTGCAGATTCCATACCGGTCGACGAGCTTTGAAAGCCCGGGTATTATGAGTCGGGTACTAGTGGTCGCCCGTGGAGGAAGACACCAAGATATTCGTTCATAAAATGCATCAACTGTCAGGCCCACGCCAATACCACACATGTGCCTCCGCACACCCTGCAAACAATGGTGTCGTTGTGGCCGATCGCTCAATGGGCAATGGACATTGTCGGCCCGTTCCTCATAGGCCAGGTACAAAAGAAGTTTCTCCTTGTCGCGATCGACTACTTTACCAAGTGGGTGAATTCTGAAGCCTTGGCAACCATAACGACGTCGCAAGTATAGAAGTTTTTCTAGAAACTGATCTACCGGTTCGATCTTCCCCGCACGATCATTATAGACAATGGACGGCAATTCATTGATAAAAGGTTGGGCGAGTTTTACAAAGGTTTGGGAATCAAACACGTGACCAATTCTGTGGAGCACCCTCAGATGAATGGTCAAGTGGAGGCCATGAATAAAACAATAGTGTCCAAATTGAAAAACGTTTGAGAGAAGAAAGGAGCATGGGTCGACGAGCTTCTAGAAGTCCTGTGGGCTTACAGATGTACCCCGCACAGAACAACCGGAGGGACGCCCTTTAACTTGACGTATGGTATTGATGCCATGTTGCTGGTCAAATTAGGAGAGCCATCTCTACGGTGCCAGATCTAGGATATTCATCTGAATGACAGAGAGTTGAGGGTGGAACTTGATACCATGGAAGAACGTAGAGGTCGGGCGGCACTAAGAGCAGAAGCATGCAAGCGGATGGTGGAAAGGAAGTACAACTCTAAAGTCCAGCCTAAAAGCTTCTAAGAAGGAGACCTGATGTGGAGGAAAACTAGTGAAGCTTGTCGGACGGCCTCACACGCCAAGCTTGATGCTAAGTGGGAGGGGCCTTTTCGAATTTCAAAAGCATTGGGCAACGGGGCGTATAGACTCACGCATCCGGACGGACGCTAAATCCCGAACACTTGGAACGCCACTCATTTAACATTTTACTTTAGTTAAATGATCAACTATTGTACTCCTCTTTTCAGTGATTAATACAATATTCAGGACCTTTTTCGCCGATCAAATTATTGCAATATAGCTAATGAAGAACGAATGAAGGAAAAAAAAACCAAGTTGATGAACGGAGTTCTGAAAAGGAACTGCTGTCAACTTGGCTGAGCGGTGAACGGTAATCCCTGCCGCTCGGTATGAAGAAATCCAAGTTGATGAACGGAGTTCTGGAAAGGAACTATTGTCAACTTGGTCGAGCGGTGAACGATAATCCCTGCCGCTCGGTATGAAGAAAATCAAGTTGATGAACGGAGTTTTGAAGAGGAACTGCTGTCAACTTGGTCGAGCGGTGAACGATAATCCCTGCCGCTCGGTATGAAAAAATCCAAGTTGATGAATGGAGTTCTGGAAAGGAACTACTGTCAAGTTGGTCGAGCGGTGAACGACGATCCCTGTCACTTGGTATGAAGAAATCCAAGTTGATGAACGGAGTTTTGGAAAGGAACTTCTGTCAACTTGGTCGAGCGGTGAACAACGATCCCTGTCACTCGGTATGAAGAAATCCAAGTTGATGAACGTTCTGAAAAGGAACTGCAATCAACTTGGCCGAACAGTGAATGAAAATTCCTACCGCTCGATAACAAGAAAGCCAAGTTGTTGAATGGAATTCCAAAACAAGAATTGCTACGAACTTGGCCTCATAGAGGCCATTACCGCTCGACATGACAAAATTACACTTAAAAACAGTTCATTGAATGAGTCGCGGATTATAGGATGCACTTAAAAACAGTTCATTGTTGATACGAAAACACCTAACAAGCTTAAGTGTTTTACGTTCGGCCTCACAGCAAAAAATCAACAAAATATCCCCCTCCCTCGGCCGGTAGGCCGTCTACTCGTCCTCCCTGGCCTGGTCCTTCGCCAACAGATCTTCAGGAGTAGCGTTATCGACTTGCGCGGGTTCGCGCGGGTTCGCCCGGCTCCGCCCCCTCGTCATCAACCTCATCTATTGGAAGGATCTTCCCATCGAACACATCTTGATGGATGTCAAAGCCGGAGGCCAGGGATTCACGTTCAAGAGGAAGGTCGCTTGACCCATTGCCTTGTTAAAACCTTCCTCATGTTCGATCACCACATTCGCATTTGTCGTCGAGATCGTCTCGTTCGCTTTGAGCAGTTCGATAGTGAGGTTTTTGCTTGGTCGGCCAACTCCTCCTCTCTCCGTCCCAACCTCTTGACCTCAACTTTTAGCTTGTCGACTTCTTCCGTTGATCGATCTGCCTTCCCTCGGGCAGTCTTGAGTTGATCAGAGATTTTGGTCAACTCCGCACGAGCGTCATCCAACTTTGTTTATAGGCCAACCCGCCTCACAGCACACCTAGCATGGTCAATGGCCAAAGCTTCTATGCGAGTCCGAAGAGCCTCAGAAGTCTTCTTCTCCTCGTCCAACTCAGCTTCAAGATCGCAGGATCCCCTTCAACCGGCAAGCTCTCAAGCACACCAAGTCAACATCACCCCCCGGGCCGTTAGCTCTAGAGCGGCGTTGATCAGCTCCTCCTCGGACGTATACTCAACGATCGCACACTAAGAAGAGCCCATGTGAAAATTCATGTGACAGCTCACATGAAACTCATGATCAAAAACACTAGCGGGAATGGGAAGCAGAGAGCTTCCCTCTCGACAGTTACTCTTGGCAGAGGATTTCTCCCCTTTCTTCGACTTCCTCTTTTTCTTTGAAGAAAGGACAACCACGACGGTCGGGGTGATCCCATCAGAAGGCTCCAGGTCGACTACCATAGCAGGTTGAGCAACAACCACCGTCACTTGTTCCGGACGGGTCTTGAGGGACCTGGACGCGCGACTAGATGAAGTCGTCCGAGGGTCCCGAACCTTGGAACTGCTTTCCCCTTGGCTTTTGTGGGAAGAGCTGAAACTAGTTTTGTGTGGCGCCGACAGAGACATGTAGCCTGAAAAGAAAACATAAATTTAGCTAAGTTAAACAACAAGACAATAAACAAATTCATGGAAAACACATACCAAACGCCTTTTGGTCAAAATCCTCATGACCAAGACATTCAACAAAGTCCTGGGCATTAAGGCAGCGGGGTAGGGTATTGATGATCCTCACGGCCTCCAGCTCTTCTGGGGTCATGCGACCGACCGCCAAGGCGTTCATTTTTTGAGGGTTCCTTGTCCAACAAAAATGGAACAAAGGGAGACCCGCTTCGTCATGAAATTCGGAATGACTAGTGTCTCTTATTATCACTTTAAAATATCGAGTCTTAAATATCTTAAACGATTCACTATACGGTTTAAGCAGAGTTCGGCTACGGACAGAAGAAAGCGACATCCATCCTCGTTTCGCTAATGGCCGGACATTGAAATAATGAAGGAAAACCGGCACCGACGGAGTAATTCCCATAACGACACATATTGTTACAAAGGCCTAAATGACTGCCCAATCATTGAGGAGGAGTTGAGAGGGGGCGACGTTTAGTTCACAGAGGATGGCCATTTGGAAAGCTGTGAACGGTACCCAGAGGAACAGTTGGTTCAACATGTAGGTATATAGAAAGAAGAAGTCTTCTTCGTTGTTCCCTTTTCCATGAAAAACTCGCTCATTTCGATTACACACCCCAAGCGGATCAAACGGGTGTCGTCCATGTCGCGCACAATATGCGACCGATCGACCCACCATTGAAGCTCATCCCGAGTAGTGTAGTCAGAGCGATAAAGATCGACGTCGTGGGAAGCCTATTCGTATCCTTTGATGCGTGGCCAGCCCCCAGATGGCTCGGTGACTTCTTGGTCTATATGAACGCCACCCTTCAATAGAAAGAGGGACATCCCATTTATAATCCTCTCACCCCCATAGAATGGTGACTCCGGCCCTGAATCTACCTCCCTCTCGGACTTTTCGAAAGAAGACGACACCGAGCTAGAAGACCGAGCGTCGCCAGCTACCGCACCCCCACCACCCTGGCCTGCCAGCACCTTAGACGAAGAAATACTAACTATAGACATTATTAAGTTACCGGGGAAAAAGAATGCACCGAACGGTTGGAAGAAAGGAAGAATAAAGGGTGAAAATGACGATTCACGACGTCCCTATTTATAGAAAATTTTTCGAAAACCATTGTGTTATCACAACCGTTGAGATCAACCACGATCAACGGTCCAGATTGAGTAGCATTCCCACTACCCGAGAATTGGCTGGTCAGGACAGCCGGCCTCACAAGCATAAATGATTAATGATTCAGGAGATTAAGGTAAATCACGTTTAAGGGTACTGGACTAGGATTAGGCCGAGATTAAAATGTCGCTAATCCTAGGCCCATACTCAAAAACTATAAATGAAAGTCAAAGGTAACAGGTAGGTGGAGGTAATTACTGTGCATTTATTACTGTCATTGTCGTATTAGATAATCGAACGATTCAGTTCTTGACTTTAGCATCGGAGTATCTTTAACAGGTACACACCGGTCAGACTAGCGGACCAGAGATCCAAGGAGCAAGACCAGACGACGAGAAAGGACAAATTGTGAAGGTATTTAGTGACTCAACCCATAACCGAAACAGTAAGTAATATTTTATAAATTAAAATAAGATTTAAATTTATTTTTCATTTCTAAACTATCTTTAATCTAGTATAATATAAATCCCAAAATTTTATAAAAATTATTTAAACGGTCTTTCATCTGGTAAAATGTAACATCCCAAAAATACAGTGCAAAACCATATCATAGAATAATCACATATTAATAATATTACAGTTCAGTTCAGCAAGGGAAAGAATGTACGATTATGGCTGAACGGCCTTACAAAATGCCATAGAATTTAAAACTTTACATAAAGAAGAACTAGACCGAAGGGTTTCCAAAACTATGCTTATACCAAACGGTTATACAAAATGAAAATCTCTAATTGTCGAACGGTCTTAAGGTTCATCCTTAACCTCCACTTCTTCCAAGGCTTATTCCAGCAAGCACTCTACCCCTTCTGCTCACATCCACAGGATGATCATTGCAATAGGAATAATGACCGAACGGACAATACAGACAAGACAGGAAATAGGGTAAGCTTATGTAATTTAATTAATTCAATAAAACATATAATTCCATGATTCCATTAAACAACAACCAATCATAATCATACATCAATGCATGCAATGACCGACCACTTGACTATGACTGTCCGGACTGTATGAATTCTGTGTGGCTACGACGTTTGTGCACCCGGTTGATGTAGTAATTGGGATGCCCTCAACAGTTGTGACCCGAGGTTAGTCCGTTATACTTCGCCCATCTTAACCTTATGGTCTAGGACCTCCTGCCATTCTCACACATGATTTACTCCTCTCTACTTGAGAATGAGTAATCACAGAATATTAGGATAAACACCACCTTAGCATGACCACATTCATACTTTACCATTCCACAACAATTCCTGAGATATTCCTCCTTGGAATAATCTTTCATATCCATACTATTCCATTAATATCATATTTTAAATACCATCATACTTCACATTACATTTGATGACAAATTTATGAACACCGAAAAACGACACCACAAACTTGTTTAACAATCGGCAAGTGTGACCGAATCGTATCAAGTAATAAAACTAGGTAAGACCAAGTATCGTTTTCCCAAAGGACTCACGTCCTAGTTAGTTATATGATTTGTTGATTATTTGAGACTTGTAAACAATTGATTGTAGGTTTAAATGTAAAAGACAATAATTAAACATGTATGCATGAATGTTGATCAATGGAAAAGAGGAAAACAAACACTTTAATGAATTAAACGGATGAGTATGTTGTTGGGGTTATCAATTTCATCTTGTTCACTCTCATATACTTTAGGAATTCATCATTCTTTTCATCAATTGCTAATGCCACTCTCTAAATCACCTTGCAAGAAGGCCTATCCTTAATTACGAGTTCATACAATTCCTAGCATTCCTAGTAATTAGTTCTGAAGTGCAGGAGCTTAAAGGCAACCAATATGCTATTGGGAGAAATTCCCCGGATCTAGATTTCCCCGTACGTTCCCATATCGACAAAATCAATAATCATGGCAATGAATGAGTTAAACAAAGCAAGCAATAAGCAAAGAGGAAAAACCCTAGCTAAAGATGAAAGAAAGCATATATCTTAATATAAGACATTAAATCAAATTCCATATATGAGAGTTTCACAAGACTACATTGATTCCCCAAACAACAATACAAGGTTTGGTTCACCATATTCATGGTGAAACTAGATGAACAATAATGAAAGAATGAAAGATAGAACCCTAGAAAGAGGAAGAGGTAGCCTGAGCATCCAAAATCCTCCTTCAAAGGGGTGGAAAAGAGAGTGTTTTCTTCGTCTCTGCCAAAGATACAAACCCTAGGACGTCCTAAAGCTTATATACTATTCTAAAATTATAGAAAATTAGGCCCAAGCCCAAAATAGTGCCGCTCAGCGGTAAGTGCGTGAGTTGTTTTTCTCCCCTCAGCGGCCTTTTCACCCATCAGCGGAGCCAACGTGACTACCTGAGTGCCGCTTAGCGGCAGTTTACCGCTGAGCGGCAGTTGCGGCTTCTCCTTTTGCACTTTTTTTTATGTCTTTTCTGATTCCATCTCTATCCTTCTTCACTTCTTTCATCAAATTAAAATTAAAACCTAAATAAAACAATAAAATCAAGAATAAACCTGTCCAACTCTCTTATTTCTAAAAATATACCCAAAAGCATGATTTCAAGCTAGTTTATAAGTGTTAAAGGTTGCTTTTAGTATCAATTTTAAGCATGAAAATAACAGTTTTTCAATTGTTATCAACATTCCTCATCCATCATATCTTTAAATAAATATCATCATAGTTAATCATCGACATAGTCATACCAATCCAAGAAAACAATATCCCATCTTAGCCATCTTAGAAGCAAGACCGAACGAGAGAATACCTCTTAAATTAATCTAACCGAACACTTAGTGTAAGACCGAGCGATCTTTCACTTATCCACAGAATAAGACCGAATGGTCCATACGAGACAATACTCATCATAAGCCTAACACTTATAATAATAATAAGGAAAGTTTACTGGATACAAAACAACTTTGACTGAAAGATCTTAACTAGACATAACTTAAGAAATATGTGGAATATTATAGAATACATATAATTAAACCTGACTGAAGATAAGGAAAGTTTTTATCAGAGACCTAAGAGTTTAAACCGAACACTACAAACTAGGGTCGAACACTTTGAAGTTTGGTCGAACACTCTTAATACCCAATGCAGATATATTACGGAATATATTGTAGAACCGAGCGCTTATTTCGTAGCCGAGCACTAATGAGATTATACAATGAAGGAATATATTCTAATTACAAATACATATGATTTATTTTCAATAAAGGATAAATATAATATTTAAGAATTTAGGTATTATTGAATATCTTAACTAAGCTGATTAAAGAAGTACAAATGAGAAACTATACGTAAACCGAACACTTATTTACATGTATAATAATACAAAACTGATCGGTCATTAATTGAAATTCTCTAGAGAAGAAAAATTCAGTTTAGATCGAATGCTCAAAAGAAAACCAAACGGTCAATAATGACTCTCGGTGTCAAACACAGGATTACGCAGAAAGCTGCAGATTGAAGATCAAACCTTATATCAACCCAGTTTACCTCAATTATGAATCATCCACTCATATAAACAAACATGCAGTAGCACCACTACTTCATATTCATCAAATAATCAAACAAACATACAACCATTCAGAACTAATAATCTTAATCAAATTATATAAGCTTCCCTTACCTCTTAACTCAGCCGAACGCTCACGCTTGCAGAATAATGGCTCACCACTACAAATTCTTCTACCCTTAGATTAAAGAAAGAAAGTATCAATACTAATATTTTTGTAAGTATATATACAATTTAAAGTTACTCATATTTTTCGTAAAAAAGAATTATTGTAACAATAAGTTAACTAATTGGTTTTGATTTGTAAAAGACAAATGATTTAATATTTTACCTCAATATGTTTATTTTATTTTTTTATAATATATATAATTTTTATCATACTTCATATTTTTATTAATTTATTTTTAATAAATTCATGTACTAACAAATAATTTTAAAATTTTAAAATTGTAACATAATTCAAATATCATAACTCATACTGATACCTAACATACAACAATAAATTGTTTGTACATTCTTTTACTTATATTTTATATATACTATTTATCAATATCCAATATAACACTTCTTCCTCAAGTTAAATTTCTTAACAGTTACTTTCTAACCGAGAGCGGAAACAAATTTCACTTCATGGCTTGCTTTTGAAATACAGTTATTTAATCTAAACATATTAAATAAAGAACAGTTTTTTTGTTTATTTTTACTTGGTATTATTGCATCAGATTGTGGACCAAGACGTGTTTTTGTGTTTATTAATAACGCTTTCTGCCACATTCAGTCTGCCACTAGCTGTCCCAATGATCCAAAACGGCAGCATGTGATGTGTGAAAGTAAATTCAACCAAAATCATATATACCAACCCAACTGTTG
>NW_025904239.1:24266-38913 GCF_018835915.1 Vigna umbellata | reverse complement strand
TAGCTGTCGATTTCTTTCAATTGGGATTTGTCAATTTGTGAAATCTGAATGTCTTGAATTGCAATTTCATCTGCACTTTGCTGTTACCCCTAAAACTTCGTTATATATTATTGGTTTCACTCCCACCATATTTTAATTGCATAATATTATCTAGAAATTTTATAAGTTGAGTTGCATTGAGCCAATTTTATGCCATGGTTGTTGGATCTTTAGGGAACATGGCTAAAGTATCAGTCAATGGATGTCCTCTCTTGGAAGTTATTTTGAGACACGTAGTTATGTAGTGTGTTTGTGAATTTATAATGGTATACCTAATTGTAAAATTTATGTTGTAGTCCAAGGGGCTGCGGATTGTATGGTTATTTTCTACAGATTTAGGGTTACTGTCTGAAATGGCATCAGTATCTAGTCAGCCACAGTTCCGTTACACTCAGCCACCGTCAAAGGTTCTTCACTTGAGAAACTTGCCATGGGAGTGCACAGAGGAAGAACTGATTGAACTTGGGAAGCCGTTTGGAAAAGTTGTGAACACAAAATGCAATGTTGGGGCAAATAGAAATCAAGCTTTTATTGAATTTGTGAGTGTACTTTGTTGTCCATTTTCCCCCTCTCTATCTTGCTTTTATCTTCACATAAAGTTACTGATTGTTGGTTAAAAATTATATTTTGCAACCACAACCTGTAGGCGGATTTAAATCAGGCCATTGCAATGATATCATACTATGCCTCATCATCAGAGCCTGCTCAAGTACGAGGAAAAACTGTATACCTACAGTATTCAAACAGGCAAGAAATAGTGAATAACAAAACTGCAGCAGATGTTCCTGGGAATGTATTGTTGGTAACAATTGAGGGTGCAGATGCACGTCTTGTCAGCATTGATGTCTTGCATTTGGTAAGCAATTGCTTGTGTGTATTAGTTATATGCTAACACTGTAATCAAGAGGATGCTGGTCATTTAGTTTTATGATTAGGTTTTTCTTTGTCAGGCTATGGAAAAATTGTTGACATATATGTGAATGAATCAGCAGGCCCATGACAAGGCAATATCTTCAATGGCAGCTTAGTGCTTTGGGAGAAATAGCGCTTGTGTGTTTGTCTCCTTTCTCCTTTCCTTAACACTACCTCTTTCTTCCTTTTTCCTCCTCAACTCCTGCCATTCTTGTAGTTTAGGGCATTTCCATTTTTTTCTACTGTGCATCTATGCTTTATTGACTCGTCATCTGCATAGCCATTTAGATTTAGGCACCGGATTCTGTACTGTTCAGTTATTTTCTGTGTTCCAACTATTATTTGGTTGTGCTTTTGAAGTCATATCTGAAAGTACACCAAAATTTTCCTTCTAAACTTGGCAACTGAATGCTGAGTTTTCACATAATTTATAGTTGAGGAGGCAAGTTACTTCTCGAATCCTTTATTTTTGAGTCAATTATTCTAGTATCAAAGTGAATGATACCATGAACTTCAAGTTCTTCTAAGTTTATTGTAGTTATATATTCTAGGTGATGTTTCATATAAGACAACTGTGACCTGAACTATTTCCCTCATTTTTTACAGTTATACCAGATCTTAATGAGAAATGTCTGGCAATTGTTTTGGTAGTTTCTTAATGTTTTATTTGTGTTACTTTTCACTTACAGTGTTTTAGCTCTTTTGGCACTGGCATATGCAACAAGCATTGTTCTTGTAGCTTTGCAAGAGATATACTGATTTTCTTAGAACTGTAAACTTGCTTATTCTTATTTAAGTCCTGTAATGGTATTGTTTGTTAATCTTGCAAGTTTTTTTAGTTGAGTGACACATTTACACACCTAGATGCTGAACTTCTAGTTTGTGGTCTATTATTAAGAGTTACTTTAGTAATATCATCCTGAAAGTTTATTATTCATTTGTGCAGGTTTTTTCAGCCTTTGGATTTGTGCATAAGATTACTACATTTGAGAAGACAGCAGGATTTCAGGTTTAATGATAGGCCAGCCATATGTTGTCACATTTTTTATATCCTATTAACATGAGATAACTCATTTGTAAATCTGTCGCTTTGCAGGCACTGGTTCAATTCTCAGATGCAGAGACTGCCACTTCTGCGAAAGATGCTTTGGATGGAAGAAGCATACCTAGGTAAAACTATATTATTTGTTTGAGTAGCTATTTAGTTTAACTGTTGTGGATCATGTGGCAGTAGATCATGCATTTGTTATCTCAGATTATTCAGCAATAAACTTTTGGACTATGTTATATATTTTCACTTTGGCAATTCTTTTTGTATTTAAGTCGTTTTGGAGTTTATGGTTCATTGGATTGGTTGACAACGTGCCTACACAAACCACTGTTCCAACTGAACTGATCTTGAAAATAAAAAAAGTGCCAAGTTTGAGTTAAACTGAAAACTAATTGATAGGTATTAGAACAGTAGGTAAATTTTAGTATTTCCCAACTTGTGTTGTTTCTGTTTATTGATCTTTAGCCTTGGCTTGGTATCAGGTATCTTCTTCCTGAGCATATGGGACCATGTACCCTTAGGATCACGTATTCTGGACATTCAGATTTAAGTGTGAAGTTTCAAAGTCACAGGAGCAGGTATTGCTGAATTAGAGGATCCCAAGTTTTGCAGCACCTTTTTCTTTTATTTATCAATATTTTTTCCTGTTGGTTTTTAGCTTAGTTGCATTATTTTTTCTCTGTGATAATAGTTTTTCAATTTATAATTGATTATTTTTCTTTATCCAGAGACTATACT
Organism: Vigna umbellata; assembly: GCF_018835915.1. The sequence goes on along the minus strand of NW_025904239.1, from coordinate 36,173 downwards.
AATCCTTACCTTCCTGTTGCTCCATCAGCTGTGGAGGGAAGTGGACAGGTATTGTTTTTGTCAGTCAACATTTCCGTGTTTTACTAGAAGAATAATATTTCTTATCACTTGACTGGTTTTTATATTCAATGAAAAATATGCACGTTGCTTGTTTTAAATTGAATGTTTATGTTTTGTGCATTAGTTAGGTGTCTGCACCTTCTGCTGCGGGGATGCCATGCATGCTGATTTGCTTAAGGATTTTTTTCTCTATTCTAAATAGTCAGATATATTTTGTGCAGGCTATGGTTGGATTGGATGGGAAAAGACTAGAGACTGAGAGCAATGTTCTTCTTGCATCTATTGAGAACATGCAATATGCTGTGACATTGGATGTCTTACACATGGTACTTCAAATCATGAGCAGCCAACTTTTTTTAATTATTAATAGACAATACAGTTTAGTTGATAATATCATACCATTTATTTATTTTTAACTTTTGTTACAGGTTTTCTCTGCTTTTGGACCTGTTCAAAAAATTGCAATGTTTGATAAGAATGGTGGTTTGCAGGCTCTGATTCAATATCCAGGTTGATTATTTGATAAATTTTACCTTTTTAAATGCTGTAAAACATGTGGTTTAAGATTGAAGAATCACATGTTCTTGTGCATTGATGAGTGGGATTGGAGTGGAATCACCAATCATACTCAGGATCTAGGAATATGTAATTGGGTCACATGTTGAGTTGTGTGACCTGAACACCAAAAGTTTAATTTTTCCTTTTTTTTCGTCCCTGGAAACCTGTTCTCTGTCAGCCTTCCAAGCTCACTCTTACATGATACCATTCAAAATCATTTATTCAAACTTTGCAACCTTGTTCAAATTCGGCTCTTTCAGTTGTTCTTGGTTCTCATCTTGAACTCATTTTTTCCCTATCTATGTCACTTTGGGGTATCTCTGTTCTTTGGTCTATGATGGTGTGCTAGAGTGCCTTTCTTGTTTATGTTCTGTTAAAGTTCTAACAAGGTTGGCTGGTGAACTGCTGAATAAGCTCTCTTATTTATTTGTTACTGCAACACATGAATGTCTTTTTCGGGCCTTCATCTGAAATACTAGATATCTGGACTGATTTTAATGTTTACCCCCCCCCTTATAATTGCTAATAATTTTAAATATTAAAAAGTACTGATGAAAAATAATCTAAATTCTTCTTTTAATTTTAGTGATATTATTACATGTATTAGTTAATTATACTATCATATTTTAATATGAAAATATATATCCTTTTCTTTTCCAAAAGTCTTATTATTTGTGTTACAATTGCACGATTTTTTTATGTCATCCCTCTCCTGATCTAATGTAAGATAATGATGTTGACAATCTTGATTATTTTGATATTGTTTGTACTGTTGGTTATTAATGGTTCTGCATTTCAATTGTTTGCTTTGATGTTAAGTTTTTTGCATTAAATTTGGTGGAAGTTTTCAAGTGTATTTCTGAAAGTTGTTGCCTGCTTCTACGAATAACAAGTACTTATGGTCTGAAATTTGGTGAGGGAAGGGGCAAGTGTTAACTTCTGTCGTGTATGCACCTAGGCAGGATATTTTCTTCTCTGGAAATAGAATTTCCTCCGATTAGTCCGTGTTGAGGCTCCTTTCATTTTTGGTATTTTCTTTAAAAAATGTGCTGTCTAGATCTTCAAAATTGTGTTTGAGCCAACTTTTACTTTAAAGGAGAGGTAAAGTCCCCCAACACTTTGGCCAGTTGCTATCTCAGATTAATCCCATTGTTTGCATTATCTTGGAGGTCATGCCCCTCATGATCTAACAGTCCAAAAAGAATACGTGGCCCATTATTGACATCGATTCATTGTGGGTAGATATAATTAATACTTCTAGCTGCACTTTCTCGTTCTCCCAATATTATGGATCTGTTCTTGGTTGCTGGAGATTTTCTCAGAGGGCACATACTTATCCTTGATAGGTGTAACATTGATAATTGAAATGTGCTATAGATGCAATTAGTGTCATTGTGGAAAGCTTCAATTTTTAGTGATAGTTTACCTTGTTTTATTTTATACTGGCAATATAAGCTTGGGAGTGACATGTTATGATTTGCAGATACTCAGACAGCTGTCGTTGCCAAGGAAGCCTTGGAAGGCCATTGCATATATGATGGAGGTTTTTGCAAGCTTCACATATCATATTCACGACATACTGATCTTAGTATAAAGGTAAACAGCGAACACTATCTGTAGATTGAGAATATTATATTGATTGAAAACTGAGATGAAGATGCATCGTATCAATACAAGTGTTCAGTTCTTATACAAGCCAGCTAATCACATTCTTATTCATGGATATATATGGTTGAATCTACTAAACTTGATAATCTTATATTGACGTTTAGTTTTTACTTTTCTGAGAATGGATGATGTTAGTATTTTTTACCATCCACTGAAAATCCTTCTATTGAACCTAGACAAATTTTACTTGGATATCATTTTCTTCCATCACCCCTTTCTCTTTGAACCTTTGAAGCCCTAATTATAAAAATGTTATACAAGGATCCTGTGTCGAAATTTTAGATTTGCTGTGCAGCGTTGGTTTTATCTTTTCGTTAACTTGATGGGTGTACTTTAGTTAGTGGTACTGAATACCAATCTTACATATCTACTTTTAATTTTAATTCCATATATTATTTGTGTTAACAGGTGAATAATGATAGGAGCAGAGACTATACTATTCCTAATACGCCTAACGCCCAACCCTCAATTTTAGGGCAACAATCTGCTCCTATGGTGGGTCCGCCTGGCCAACCGTACAATGGGTCTCAGACTGGATGGGGTACAGGTCCACCAGCAGGGGTTCAGTCTATGCCAATGCAGATGCACAATAATGTTTATATGCCACCTGGAAGCATGCCGCAACAAATGGCCCCAGGAATGCAATTTCCAAATCACAACTCATCACAACCTACAACAACATTGCCCGCATATGGATCTGATCGTGCTCAATAGCATGCATCTCTTGCATCTAAAATAGATCTACATTCGTTAACAAAGTCAGCTGGCTTCTGCAAGAGTACGAGGACTGTCATTTACATTAGGGTTCCATCTGGTGACATTGGTCTCCACTTGTTGACCGAGTTATTCTGAACCTCAAATGGGCTACTTCCCCATCTTTTCCTTTTATTATTTTCCAGATGTTGAATATTGAATATCGAAAGTCTGTAAGCAATTGGTCAAACAACTTTTGAATCTTAGTTTGAAACAATGTTTCTGTTTTAATTGATCTGTGTTTGAAAATGATATTAGAAAAGCAATCCAGCATAATTTATTTTGTATAAATTACGCTATATCCCATTATATTTTACAAGCATCTTAAGCTTTCCCTTATATCCGAACTAATATATCGACCTCAATACAAACAATCCACAGGAGTGAAATGAATTTATAAAACTAAATTAAATGAAAAGGTTCTGTAATTAAGTAGAAGGCGAAATTAGCATTAGTTTTGAGAGGCTTTGCTCAAGCATTTTGAGAAGATTTTTCAAAAACGTTTCCTTCCGTTGCATGTCTTGATATACATAAGTATAATGCTGCTTGCTTTGGCTGTGCACAGAGGTCTTACAATTTACCGTTTTGATGTAAATTATGCATGTTTAAATGATTATTTGTAAGAGTAATATTTGGAGACCAAAAGGAATTTCAAATCAATTAAAAGAAGACAAGGTTTATAAGGTAAAGAGAGACTATATATTATCTAAAACATACTCCAAAGGCATGGTATGACAAAATAGGTGATTATCTTTAAAATTTTAGATTTATTAAAAGTTCGAGTAAAGTTACATTATGTGTGAAAAAGATATGAGCAAGAAAAATGTGTGAAAAAGAAATGAGCAAGAAACATATGAGGTCCTTATAAGTTAAAAAAGTATGCAAAAAAATATATAGAAAAAGTTGTGCATGGATAATTCCTAAAGTTAGATTTAGAGTTTTAAAAAATAAATTAGGTATTTTGGAGAGGAGATTTGTTCGCACTCTATCTAAAATAATTATAACATATATATTTTTATTTAATTTGTTTCTATATTAAGTTGTTTGTTTTCATACTACGTAGTTGAAGATTTAAGCACTATTTATCAATATTTATGCCTAAAAATACGAGATATCATGACAATACAATATATGTACTTAATCTCCACTTCTATTCAATAAAACATAAACCATTCTTTCTAATTAAAAAATAACAATAAATGTAGAGAAAAACCATTGTATGATGGGCAAACGTGTAAAGAAACAAAGATGAGGTTGTTAATGATTTAACTATATAATTATTAAANACCCTTAGGATCACGTATTCTGGACATTCAGATTTAAGTGTGAAGTTTCAAAGTCACAGGAGCAGGTATTGCTGAATTAGAGGATCCCAAGTTTTGCAGCACCTTTTTCTTTTATTTATCAATATTTTTTCCTGTTGGTTTTTAGCTTAGTTGCCTTATTTTTTCTCTGTGATAATAGTTTTTCAATTTATAATTGATTATTTTTCTTTATCCAGAGACTATACTAATCCTTACCTTCCTGTTGCTCCATCAGCTGTGGAGGGAAGTGGACAGGTATTGTTTTTGTCAGTCAACATTTCCGTGTTTTACTAGAAGAATAATATTTCTTATCACTTGACTGGTTTTTATATTCAATGAAAAATATGCACGTTGCTTGTTTTAAATTGAATGTTTATGTTTTGTGCATTAGTTAGGTGTCTGCACCTTCTGCTGCGGGGATGCCATGCATGCTGATTTGCTTAAGGATTTTTTTCTCTATTCTAAATAGTCAGATATATTTTGTGCAGGCTATGGTTGGATTGGATGGGAAAAGACTAGAGACTGAGAGCAATGTTCTTCTTGCATCTATTGAGAACATGCAATATGCTGTGACATTGGATGTCTTACACATGGTACTTCAAATCATGAGCAGCCAACTTTTTTTAATTATTAATAGACAATACAGTTTAGTTGATAATATCATACCATTTATTTATTTTTAACTTTTGTTACAGGTTTTCTCTGCTTTTGGACCTGTTCAAAAAATTGCAATGTTTGATAAGAATGGTGGTTTGCAGGCTCTGATTCAATATCCAGGTTAATTATTTGATAAATTTTACCTTTTTAAATGCTGTAAAACATGTGGTTTAAGATTGAAGAATCACATGTTCTTGTGCATTGATGAATGGGATTGGAGTGGAATCACCAATCATACTCAGGATCTAGGAATATGTAATTGGGTCACATGTTGAGTTGTGTGACCTGAACACCAAAAGTTTAATTTTTCCTTTTTTTTCGTCCCTGGAAACCTGTTCTCTGTCAGCCTTCCAAGCTCACTCTTACATGATACCATTCAAAATCATTTATTCAAACTTTGCAACCTTGTTCAAATTCGGCTCTTTCAGTTGTTCTTGGTTCTCATCTTGAACTCATTTTTTCCCTATCTATGTCACTTTGGGGTATCTCTGTTCTTTGGTCTATGATGGTGTGCTAGAGTGCCTTTCTTGTTTATGTTCTGTTAAAGTTCTAACAAGGTTGGCTGGTGAACTGCTGAATAAGCTCTCTTATTTATTTGTTACTGCAACACATGAATGTCTTTTTCGGGCCTTCATCTGAAATACTAGATATCTGGACTGATTTTAATGTTTACCCCCCTTATAATTGCTAATAATTTTAAATATTAAAAAGTACTGATGAAAAATAATCTAAATTCTTCTTTTAATTTTAGTGATATTATTACATGTATTAGTTAATTATACTATCATATTTTAATATGAAAATATATATCCTTTTCTTTTCCAAAAGTCTTATTATTTGTGTTACAATTGCACGAATTTTTGATGTCATCCCTCTCCTGATCTAATGTAAGATAATGATTTTGACAATCTTGATTATTTTGATATTGTTTGTACTGTTGGTTATTAATGGTTCTGCATTTCAATTGTTTGCTTTGATGTTAAGTTTTTTACATTAAATTTGGTGGAAGTTTTCAAGTGTATTTCTGAAAGTTGTTGCCTGCTTCTACGAATAACAAGTACTTATGGTCTGAAATTTGGTGAGGGAAGGGGCAAGTGTTAACTTCTGTCGTGTATGCACCTAGGCAGGATATTTTCTTCTCTGGAAATAGAATTTCCTCCGATTAGTCCGTGTTGAGGCTCCTTTCATTTTTGGTATTTTCTTTAAAAAATTTGCTGTCTAGATCTTCAAAATTGTGTTTGAGCCAACTTTTACTTTAAAGGAGAGGTAAAGTCCCCCAACACTTTGGCCAGTTGCTATCTCAGATTAATCCCATTGTTTGCATTATCTTGGAGGTCATGCCCCTCATGATCTAACAGTCCAAAAAGAATACGTGGCCCATTATTGACATCGATTCATTGTGGGTAGATATAATTAATACTTCTAGCTGCACTTTCTCGTTCTCCCAATATTATGGATCTGTTCTTGGTTGCTGGAGATTTTCTCAGAGGGCACATACTTATCCTTGATAGGTGTAACATTGATAATTGAAATGTGCTATAGATGCAATTAGTGTCATTGTGGAAAGCTTCAATTTTTAGTGATAGTTTACCTTGTTTTATTTTATACTGGCAATATAAGCTTGGGAGTGACATGTTATGATTTGCAGATACTCAGACAGCTGTCGTTGCCAAGGAAGCCTTGGAAGGCCATTGCATATATGATGGAGGTTTTTGCAAACTTCACATATCATATTCACGACATACTGATCTTAGTATAAAGGTAAACAGCGAACACTATCTGTAGATTGAGAATATTATATTGATTGAAAACTGAGATGAAGATGCATCGTATCAATACAAGTGTTCAGTTCTTATACAAGCCAGCTAATCACATTCTTATTCATGGATATATATGGTTGAATCTACTAAACTTGATAATCTTATATTGACGTTTAGTTTTTACTTTTCTGAGAATGGATGATGTTAGTATTTTTTACCATCCACTGAAAATCCTTCTATTGAACCTAGACAAATTTTACTTGGATATCATTTTCTTCCATCACCCCTTTCTCTTTGAACCTTTGAAGCCCTAATTATAAAAATGTTATACAAGGATCCTGTGTCGAAATTTTAGATTTGCTGTGCAGCGTTGGTTTTATCTTTTCGTTAACTTGATGGGTGTACTTTAGTTAGTGGTACTGAATACCAATCTTACATATCTAATTTTAATTTTAATTCCATATATTATTTGTGTTAACAGGTGAATAATGATAGGAGCAGAGACTATACTATTCCTAATACGCCTAACGCCCAACCCTCAATTTTAGGGCAACAATCTGCTCCTATGGTGGGTCCGCCTGGCCAACCGTACAATGGGTCTCAGACTGGATGGGGTACAGGTCCACCAGCAGGGGTTCAGTCTATGCCAATGCAGATGCACAATAATGTTTATATGCCACCTGGAAGCATGCCGCAACAAATGGCCCCAGGAATGCAATTTCCAAATCACAACTCATCACAACCTACAACAACATTGCCCGCATATGGATCTGATCGTGCTCAATAGCATGCATCTCTTGCATCTAAAATAGATCTACATTCGTTAACAAAGTCAGCTGGCTTCTGCAAGAGTACGAGGACTGTCATTTACATTAGGGTTCCATCTGGTGACATTGGTCTCCACTTGTTGACCGAGTTATTCTGAACCTCAAATGGGCTACTTCCCCATCTTTTCCTTTTATTATTTTCCAGATGTTGAATATTGAATATCGAAAGTCTGTAAGCAATTGGTCAAACAACTTTTGAATCTTAGTTTGAAACAATGTTTCTGTTTTAATTGATCTGTGTTTGAAAATGATATTAGAAAAGCAATCCAGCATAATTTATTTTGTATAAATTACGCTATATCCCATTATATTTTACAAGCATCTTAAGCTTTCCCTTATATCCGAACTAATATATCGACCTCAATACAAACAATCCACAGGAGTGAAATGAATTTATAAAACTAAATTAAATGAAAAGGTTCTGTAATTAAGTAGAAGGCGAAATTAGCATTAGTTTTGAGAGGCTTTGCTCAAGCATTTAGAGAAGATTTTTCAAAAACGTTTCCTTCCGTTGCATGTCTTGATATACATAAGTATAATGCTGCTTGCTTTGGCTGTGCACAAAGGTCTTACAATTTACCGATTTGATGTAAATTATGCATGTTTAAATGATTATTTGTAAGAGTAATATTTGGAGACCAAAAGGAATTTCAAATCAATTAAAAGAAGACAAGGTTTATAAGGTAAAGAGAGACTATATATAATCTAAAACATACTCCAAAGGCATGGTATGACAAAATAGGTGATTATCTTTAAAATTTTAGATTTATTAAAAGTTCGAGTAAAGTTACATTATGTATGAAAAAGATATGAGCAAGAAAAATGTGTGAAAAAGAAATGAGCAAGAAACATATGAGGTCCTTATAAGTTAAAAAAGTATGCAAAAAAATATATAGAAAAAGTTGTGCATGGATAATTCCTAAAGTTAGATTTAGAGTTTTAAAAAATAAATTAGGTATTTTGGAGAGGAGATTTGTTCGCACTCTATCTAAAATAATTATAACATATATATTTTTATTTAATTTGTTTCTATATTAAGTTGTTTGTTTTCATACTACGTAGTTGAAGATTTAAGCACTATTTATCAATATTTATGCCTAAAAATACGAGATATCATGACAATACAATATATGTACTTAATCTCCACTTCTATTCAATAAAACATAAACCATTCTTTCTAATTAAAAAATAACAATAAATGTAGAGAAAAACCATTGTATGATGGGCAAACGTGTAAAGAAACAAAGATGAGGTTGTTAATGATTTAACTATATAATTATTAAAAAAAAAGCTTAAATATAGGTTCTCAAATATTATTTTTATTATTGTCAGTGTATGCAAATCGAAAATTCTTGGGTAATCTTGTAATTAAAGTGTAATTTTACATATTGGTGAGAAGCAATTTCAGAGCTCAAAAGAGAAGAACCAAAACACCATAGAAAGTATACTAAGACACGATGATTGGGCATTATCTAAAATAAAAGCTTGATAATGTTTAAAATCTGAAGTCATTGTCGGATGGCGGCACCAATTCCAATCAACAACAGATAAGGTACTCTACGCCTTGCTCTCAACTTCACACATTCCATTCCTCTTCTCTCTCACATTTGTAAGAGGAGGAAGAAGAAGAAGAAACAAGGCGCACCTTACCCTTATATTCTTATTATGGCCACACTTCAAGCGTCGCTTCTTATTCTCTGCAGAACTTCCCTCCCATTTGCCTCACACAGTCAACACCATCATCCTCTTCTCTGCAAGTTCCCTCATTCTCTCACCTCCCTCTCTCCATGCAAACTCTCTCCGCCACAATTTCTCCCGCGCCTTCCCTTTTCCCTCTCACACAAAGTCGGTTCCCAACTCAGTTCCTCCGCCGCCGATTCTATTTTTCTTCCAAACGAAACCACTCAGAATTCCACGAGTGTCGTCGACGGCGAGGAATCCGATCCTTCAATCGGAGCGGAAAAGAGCGGGACTGCGAAAGAGGATGAGAGGTCGCCGATTGCGGCACTCTTCGAGGGAGCGAGAGAGAGCTCCAAAAAGGCTTTCGCCCAGTTCATGAACTGGCTGCCGCTATGGCAACAGGAGCGGCGTTTGGCTAGGTTAATTATTGACGCCGAGGCGAATCCCAACGATGTCGCCAAACAAACCGCTCTACTTGTTGAACTTAATAAGCACAGGTTTGGATTGAATCGCATTGCACAGTGATGAAGTTGAGAGGCTGTTCTGATCAAAATTTGTGTTTTAGTTTGTGTAAAATAGATTGGCCTTAGAAGTTATAATAAATTATATAGAATTATGTCAATGAATAATATCAACTCATCTAAACAACTGCATAAGTTTTGTCCTTTCAGAAAATATAGAAGAAAATTTAAAACAACACCAATTTGGTAAAAGAAAATTCAAAATAGGGCTACATAGAGCATGGCTGAATAATGTGGTTAGCAAGTGGAATATTTTTGATTTCAGTTTGGATGATTTCAGTTTGCGTCAAAGTTTCTCTTTTATTTATGTTTTTTACCAGTCCCGAGTCTGTTATCAAGCACTTTGAAGGAAGGGAAGGTACTGTAGACAGTAGAGGAGTTGTAGAGTATATTCGAGCTCTTGTGGCTACTAATGCTATTGCTGAATATCTTCCAAATGAGGAATATGGGAAACCTTCCAGACTTCCTACCCTGGTATTCACTTTGTCTAATTCATTTTATTTAATGCTATTTAGCCTGTGTTGATCCGATTTTCCTTTAAGAAAGGCATACTAGGCGTTTTGTGCCAATGTGCTAGAAAATTTTGTCATGAATTAATTATATGTTATTGTTCTCTGACTATTACTGTCGTACCGTGATCTGAAACTGACACCAGTGATTTTGGATAACTCTTAAATCTTACCTATATGCAAGAATTTTAAAGCACTTTATCTCCCATGTGTATTTCTGGCTAAATGATTTTATTTGCATTTTCTCGTCAATATGTAGAATTAATAAGCTTAAAAGCAGGTTCTTCTCCTCTGTTTCTTTTATACTCAATCTGCATGGTACACTAGTTTTCTTTTATCACGAATTCCATGTTCTGCGTCTATTCCTTTTGTCTTGATGAACTGCGTTTTCATCTTCATGTAGATTTTTTAACATCTTTTATTTCATAATTTACATCTATTGGATGTATCATGCTGTAATTTATACGATTTTTTTTTAGTTGCAAGAGTTGAAACAGCGAGCATCAGGTAAATCGGATGAGCCTATTCTTAGCCCTGGAACATCTGACAGGCAGCCATTACATGTTGTTGTGGTAACAATTATTTAAAAAAAAAATGTTCTTTTTGATTCATGGTTTTTAGTCATTAGCATTTTAAGTCCAATTTCTTTGTGTTTGTTTGTTTTTTGAATCTCATGAATCTGTTTCCTTCTTTAGGTGGACCCCAAAGTATCACAAAAGTCACGCTTTGTACAAGATGTTTTGTCAACTATTTTGTTTATTGTTGTTATGGGACTGGTCTGGTATGAGCTTTGAGTTCTCACTCTCGTTCTCTTCTCTATATCATACCTGGAAGTTTCATTTATTGTCATATAACTGTGTCTTTCAGGGTTATGGGTATGGTTGCACTTCAAAAATTCATAGTAAGCCTGGGTGGGATTGGGACTTCAAGTGTTGGCTCAAGTACTTCATATGCCCCAAAGGAACTAAATAAGGAAGTGATGCCAGAAAAGGTTAACATTTTAATAGTTCCTTTTATATTTCTTGAAAATTTGATGAATGGGATATCATCGCTGAATTTTGGAGGAGGGGTATTAATGAAATTGGTTAATTGATTATGAATAATAAAATATATGTACAATCTTTTTCTAATCCAAATAGAACAATCCTTTGTCTATAGATAATTCAAGAAATGTTATTTCATTGTGCTGAAGTACATCTGATCTGATTCTATGAATCAGGCAATTACAGAGTTTCTTTCCTGCACACTACAGGAGTCACCCCCTACTGATCTTGGCACTTTAATGTTTGTGAACTCCATGTTATTAGCTTCCTGAGGAGTCAGTCTGTCATTCCTCTTACTTTTCCTGTACACGGGTCTTTTCTTTTATTTTTGTTATTATTGTGGCTTATAAAGGATAACTTCTCAATTTAATATTAGCATTTTTCCTTACTCCCAAAGCCGTTCTGACTCCTGAGAGCTGTTTTTCTTGATAAGGATGTTATTATTATTCAGTTACTCTACATATCTGAATGTGTCTTTTTCTCAGTAACTGAATTAGTTCCCGGGATTAGGGGTAACAGTTTCTCTTGCAGATTATATATATATATATATATATATATATATATATA
>NW_025904239.1:0-20909 GCF_018835915.1 Vigna umbellata | reverse complement strand
AGAGAGAGAGAGAGAGAGAGAGAGAGAGAGAGAGAATGCCAAGTTGGCAACAAATCAGAATTTGTGTCAAACAACCCTATATAAGATTTTTTTTCCTCCTGCAGAATTTCAAAACATTCAAAGATGTGAAAGGTTGTGACGATGCTAAACAAGAACTTGAAGAAGTTGTTGAGTACCTGAAAAATCCAGCTAAATTTACTCGCCTTGGAGGAAAGTTGCCGAAGGTCTGAAGTAGTTGCATATTTGTTGAAGTTTTGCTTGACTGCACTTGGTTATATTTCTGACCTCACTTTTAAATATAATTGGCTTCTCATTTCTTGTAGGACTAGGTTTCCTTCCCAATTTATGACATGATAACATGTTTATACTATTTCCAAATGCAGTTTTTTTTGGTTTACATTTTACAGTGACAAACATGCTAGCTTTTGGTCATCACAATGTTATGGATTTTTTTATTGGTTTTCATTGCATGATATACCGATAAAGCTACTTTATCCAACAATATGTGTTTTTCCTTTTTAGTGTGCATTGGAAATTATTTGTTTCTTTTTCATCAAGTAAGCTGAAAACACTTCTTTTCTCAGGGGATTCTCTTAACAGGACCTCCTGGAACTGGAAAAACTCTTCTAGCCAAGGTCAGCTTGTTTATCATCTGCATACCTTAAGATACTTCTTTTACAAAGTTTATGAAGTTTTTGCTTTTAGAACTTGAGTTGAGCCTATTGGCCTCTTGCATGCTTTATGAATTTCCACTTTTACGTTCCTACATGAAGCTTCTGGAAGTACATATCTACTATCTGGGCTTTGGTTCTCGTCTTTCAATTTGATAGCCTTGACATTGTTACTCCATTATCTCTTTGCAGAATTTGTTCTAAGCTGTAAGTGTAAAAAAAGTTTATTTTCTATGCCTAGGTGAATTGTTTGGGAGTGCAATCATTATTAATAACTGTTTTTGTTTTGTTTCTAATCTGTCCTGCATGCAGCTGTTTATTGTGTCTACCTGATTGGTTTTTGATTAAATTATCATCCAATTTTTTATTTTGCCTAAAGCAATTTTTGCTCCCATTTTCCTTCCCATACCTGTACAGTACCAAATTTATTAAAAAAACTCGTTATACAAGTTTCCATGCTTATTATGTCTTTTTCTTACACGATGGTATGTGTAGACCCGTTAATATATGCATTTCTCTTCTTTAAGTTTACACTCTGTTTTTCTTTTCGAAAGAACTCAGCCTCTTTTTTTTTCTGACTAAAGAATGCAGGCACCTGACAACTTCATTTTCTCTTTCATTTTTCAGAGTTCGTAAATACAATTGAAAAAGCGATACTACTTTGTTATCATCTACCTCTTGAATTAATCTATTGATATTGATAATGTATTGTGATCTGATAGTGTTTGCTTTACATGGGACCTTGAAGGCTATTGCTGGAGAAGCTGGTGTTCCGTTTTTCTATCGTGCAGGATCAGAATTTGAGGAAATGTAAGTCTTCTTTCTTTATGGCTTAAATTTGTGTCTTTGGAATGCATTATATTGTCTTAATTTTTGAAACGTGATATTGTGATCCATTTTGCTTGAATTTAATAGGGATACTTCATAAATTGGTTCCTACTAGTTCTTCTTTATTGTAGAAATAGAGAGAAGCACCCTAGGAAACTGTAATTGGAAATGGATACACATACACTACAACATAAATTAGGTTTTCGGTATCCAACTTTGATTAGATTGAGGACATTTATTTGGTTTGACGCTCTATCATGATAAATTAACCAAAACCCATCTAGTTGCCTTTTGGCCGGGGTGCATTAGTTTTTATAAAAACCCATTTAGTCTTGATATTGAACCACCTGCGGATGTCTTGTTTTGGGCATGATGGAATGCACGTAATGAGGTTTTGAGTTAGCTTTTGAAGTTGAATTTGACCCATTCATTGCTAATAGTTACATTAAGGTAAGTTATGCTGTGTTAGTTAGTTGTTAGGGATTCTCAAATTTTGTATCACCTTTCCACTTCAGGTATGTTGGAGTTGGTGCTCGACGCGTAAGATCCTTATTTCAAGCAGCAAAAAAGAAGGTTTGTTGGCTTTGGTTAATGGACTCTTAGCTTTCTGTTATTCTGGTTTGCTAAATTATTTCTTTACATGATTTCCTTATTTGTTTCTAATTTGGAACATTCTTTACGCTCCATCCTTAATGTAGGCTCCTTGTATCATTTTCATTGATGAAATAGATGCTGTTGGTTCAACTAGGAAACAATGGGAGGGTCATACAAAGAAGACATTGCATCAACTACTTGTTGAAATGGATGGCTTTGAGCAGAATGAAGTATATTTGAAGTTTTAAACATTTGTGAGTGTTTAATTAGTTTCTCTCTGTTTTTTTCTAATTTATTTAACATCTTTATCTTGTAGGGAATAATAGTAATTGCTGCAACAAACCTGCCTGATATTCTTGATCCTGCTTTAACGAGACCTGGTAGATTTGATCGACATGTAAGTCCTATTATTTTTTCCCCTTAATAAAGAATTTATAAAGAGAAAATGTGAATAAGAAAATTCTTCTAGAACAATAGAAAATAAGCTTACCTCAGAAAAGTTCTCCAGTCCATTTGTTAACCCATTGAAGAGAAGTATCAGCTAAATTATGGGAGAAATGCTTAAGGTAGCAAGAAAAATGCAGAAAAAAAAAGGGATTATCTACTAAAAACATTGACATTTGGCTCACATAACAAACCTGCAAAACAAGAACACTTCCGAAGGATCATAGACTTCGTTCTTTAACAAAAGAATGCTAATCTGCTGTATAGGGGTCGCGTGAACCTAATTTTCTCTGGTGATATATAGTATGTTTACTATTTGTTTGGTGCTATAATTCTATAGGATAATAATGTGTTGTTTTCTCGATTTGGATTAAATGGTCTTAACATCATATCTTCTAAATCTAGAATTTTTTGGTTTCATTTTATATAAAATTATCTCAGGCTTTTTGGGGGTTGGTACCTTGAAAGCAGACAAAAAATTAAAGCTCTACCTGACCCAGTGATCTGAGGATATTATATTCTTAGGCATCTGTATTTCGACTCACTATTACCTATTCTTTCATAAAAAAATGCATAAATCGACATGTGCCCAGACAATTAACAACATTTGTCCATGGACCTTAGTACCAGTCTTAAAGGTTGGTGTTTTTCGTTGTATAAATATAAAATTATTTAATTTTTGGATAAATGGTGTTTTTGGTTTATAAAATTGGTCTTGCTCCCTATTTTTAAAATCAAGAGTTTGAGTTATCCAATTTCTAAAATACAACGAGACTAATCCCTATTACTAACTACGTTAGGATGTTTCTCTAATGGCACATGGCCTACTCAACAAATGAGTGAACCCAAATCAAATGTCTACACTTCTAACGCATGCTCCTTGACACCCTTTAGTACCCAATGGAGATCTAAAGTCATGAAACTTTACCAATATCTAGAATTCAAGGGCAATGTTCACTGTTGCACATTGTTAATTACAACAAGGTAAATCTAGGTAGAGTTTTTTCTATTAGCTCATAGAGTTTTGGGGAAAAGCATCTCAAAAAGGTGTGTTATCCTTCGACATTGTGAAACAGTGAAGAATCTTAAACATAACTTGGATATCGAGTGTCTTCTCAAGGTTTCTTTGTTGTGTTTTAAAGGTTGAAGGAAAAACGGTCTAACCAGGAAATATGTCAATACCAAAGAAATATGAGGCCTTATCCCTAATATTAGCAAATTTTGTTGAGGTTTAGATGGAGTTCTAAGTAGTGGAATTTTGTTAGTTATTGAAACGTACCAAGAAGCAAGAAGCATGCATTCGAGGTTTTGACACTTCCATTTGTATTTGGGGTCGCTTATCTATCCTTAGAGCATGAAATGTGTTGTTAGAAAGACCATCCCATTTAAGTTACCAATGTGACTGTTTTCACTGTATTTCAGAAATTGGACTCGATCCACTGGTGTTAAAATATAGGGACCAAAACCAATTTTACAAGGACTCAAAAATATTCTTAAAATAACACATGCAACACTTTCTACACGGCATCCATGTCATACAATTGCCATCTGGTCATCGATTAGGTGCTTAAGCATGTAGAGTGACTGTTCTTATTGTGTTTCAGAAACTGTGAACTCAAATTACTAGTTTTAAAATACAGGGACCAAAATCATCATTTATCCTTAATTTTTCAAAATTATTACATTAATCTCTACATGGACTTAACTTAAAAATTGTATCTGACTAATGTTCTGAATGATATGTAATTTTGCTATAGAATATAGGAAAACTAACCAACCCAATTCCAGATTATTGTACCAAATCCAGATTTACGTGGTCGACAAGAAATATTGGAGCTTTACCTTCAAGATAAACCATTGGCTGACGATGTAGATACTAAATCAATTGCTCGTGGAACTCCAGGATTCAATGGGGCAGGTGAATAATTTTTAAACATATATGAAATGAACCTCCTTCTATTCTGTTTCAAATTTCATTTACATGATGTGATCCATAACTATTCCTTTAAACTAGATCTTGCAAACCTTGTAAACATTGCTGCCATTAAAGCTGCTGTTGAAGGTGCAGAGAAATTGGCAGCTTCACAGTTGGAGTTTGCCAAAGATAGAATAATTATGGGCACAGAACGGAAAACAATGTCCATATCCGAAGAGTCAAAAAAGGTAAGTGTACAGTGTCTGATTTATCTCTTAAAATTCTCTATTATGGCCTATGTGATTAATGTATAGTTGTAAGTCACTACAGTTGTTAACCTTAGTGTCTTCTAAACAATGTATGGTTTAGCACTCTGTTGCTTTATTTGGCAATACGTATCTGTCCCTCTATAAGTCATAATTATATTATAATATTGTTTGCGAAAATCTAACCACTACCTGAAAGTCTCTTTAAAATTGAAAATTTCCAAGAACTCATCTTTCAGCATTCCATTTGCAGTGCAGTGAAATTATCTACAAGCTGGTGAGTTGGATATATTGATAATTTTTTTCTAAAAGTGTCTTGAATCATATTTTGACGTACTGATGACTCAAAACCTATTCTTACATCATAGGTTATGAGCATCTTTCAGTCTATTGTCTATTGCTTATTCAGTAATATTAAAGTCACCTTGTGCTTGTTTTATGCGATGCCCTTCTCTCTGTAGGGATACCAATATGGCATGATAGAAATACAAGACTGTATTTTTATCGTCAGATTTGTTGTTGTTTTGATTTGAACATGATGTTTTTAATGCCCAAACTCCAAAATCAGCCCATGAAGTAATGATTTGTAAATTTTTAAAACCTCTTGTTTAAAATTTGATTAAATATTTAGTATTTAACCATTTGTAGGTGTACAGTTATCTATTTTAATATTGCTTGTGAAACTTTCAGCTTACTGCTTATCATGAGAGTGGCCATGCAATTGTTGCTATTAACACTGAGGGTGCTCAACCAATTCACAAGGCAACAATCATGCCTCGTGGATCTGCTTTAGGAATGGTCACTCAGCTTCCCTCTGGTGACGAAACATCAATCAGCAAGAAGCAGTTACTTGCTCGCCTTGATGTTTGTATGGGAGGAAGAGTTGCAGAAGAANAAGTCACTACAGTTGTTAACCTTAGTGTCTTCTAAACAATGTATGGTTTAGCACTCTGTTGCTTTATTTGGCAATACGTATCTGTCCCTCTGTAAGTCATAATTATATTATAATATTGTTTGCGAAAATCTAACCACTACCTGAAAGTCTCTTTAAAATTGAAAATTTCCAAGAACTCATCTTTCAGCATTCCATTTGCAGTGCAGTGAAATTATCTACAAGCTGGTGAGTTGGATATATTGATAATTTTTTTCTAAAAGTGTCTTGAATCATATTTTGACGTACTGATGACTCAAAACCTATTCTTACATCATAGGTTATGAGCATCTTTCAGTCTATTGTCTATTGCTTATTCAGTAATATTAAAGTCACCTTGTGCTTGTTTTATGCGATGCCCTTCTCTCTGTAGGGATACCAATATGGCATGATAGAAATACAAGACTGTATTTTTATCGTCAGATTTGTTGTTGTTTTGATTTGAACATGATGTTTTTAATGCCCAAACTCCAAAATCAGCCCATGAAGTAATGATTTGTAAATTTTTAAAACCTCTTGTTTAAAATTTGATTAAATATTTAGTATTTAACCATTTGTAGGTGTACAGTTATCTATTTTAATATTGCTTGTGAAACTTTCAGCTTACTGCTTATCATGAGAGTGGCCATGCAATTGTTGCTATTAACACTGAGGGTGCTCAACCAATTCACAAGGCAACAATCATGCCTCGTGGATCTGCTTTAGGAATGGTCACTCAGCTTCCCTCTGGTGACGAAACATCAATCAGCAAGAAGCAGTTACTTGCTCGCCTTGATGTTTGTATGGGAGGAAGAGTTGCAGAAGAAATTATCTTTGGTCAGGATCAAATCACAACAGGGGCAAGTAGTGATCTTCACACGGCGACTGAGCTTGCCCAATATATGGTAATTTTTTGCTTCGCGATTAATGGTCAAATGCAGTTTCTGTATCTATGGAAATAGGGTTTATTTTTTTACCACAGAAACTATATAAAATTTCTGTGATGGTATACTTCTTTCTCTATAATTACTTGGAATGGTCACAGGTCACAATAGAAGGACTCGGAACTTTCCTCGGACTGAAATTCTAAACTAGAACCTATCTTTTGATTTTAAAAGGAGGGATTAATTCTGTTGTCATTTTTGTTTCTCCACAAGGTATCAAGTTGTGGGATGAGTGATGCAATAGGGCCAATTCATATAAAGGAGAGACCAAGTTCCGAAATGCAGTCCCGTATTGATGCAGAGGCAAGTGGATAGAAGCTATATCCTTTGTCATTTTGAATCTTTTGATATTGGATAGATTGTCATATTTGGGTTATTTTTTTCTTTAAGGAATTAGTAATTTATAAAAAATAAAATCTGGTTAATGGTTGGAATTTCTTGTTCTGCAGGTTGTGAATCTTCTTAGGGAAGCATATGATCGAGTGAAAGCCCTTTTGAGGAAGGTTTGTCAACTCGTTTTGTTGGTGTTTAACCTGTCATTTCTATCACTTTCAAGATAATCTATTATGCTGTTTAAAATTATTCATTTTCTTTATATTAATATTCAATATAAATTTACAGGTTCTAATACCAGGAAAATGTTATTTATTTAATAAAATGAATAAAATAGTACTGTGTCCAAACTAAGTTTTCAATCAAGGAGAGTGATCCTTTAGAAACATAATAAGGCTGAAGTCTGAGCCAAAATATACTTTTGTTAGGTTTATAATAGGTGACAGTGGTAAAAACCATTTTATGCATTTGAAACACTGTATGCACGGATGAAGATTTATAAAGTAATAAATTCTTCTTTGTATGTGCGTGACTTTTTCTACGGTGTTGATTAATCAAAGGCCAAAAATATGCCATGCATGGAATTTATTATGATCTACCTAGCATCTGAATAAGTTCTGAACCCTGTAACTTCCGACGTTTCTGCAGCATGAGAAGGCATTGCATGCTCTAGCTAATGCATTATTAGAGTATGAGACACTTAGTGCAGAAGAAATCAGGAGGGTACTGCGACCATATCAGGACGGAAAAGTGCCTAAGAAACAGGAACAAGGGGCAGCAGAGGAGGAACTCGTGTTGGTCTAAACATTCTTTCCGTTTGGTGTCTGTTAACTAAACTGACAATAAGGGGACGCTTTGTACAGAATACCTAGTCACCCAATACTCCAACAGGTATATTTTTTGATCCACTTGTTGCAGATCCACTCCATTGTGCATGCTATTCTGGCCATTAGGATAGGAAGTGATACTCCTTTGAGTATGTCTGATCTGAACCAACCAGTCCTGCTCACAATGACGAAGGAAGGAATATTGCTCTTGCTGGGAGTGTGAGCAACATTTTATGGAGAAGTATTTATAATTTGTATAAAGACATTTTGAGAATTGTGCCTACGTTTAAACATTATCTGTTGCTTTAAAATTTTATTATTTATGGAGATCCAAGTATCTGTTCACGTGGTTAAGTTGTCAATTAATGTTTTTGTAGAGTAAATTTGGCAATTCTGTATAAGCATTATTGTTCCTGAAGCATATGATCGACGTTTGATGTCTAGTCTTTATTTTGAATGGATTGGAAGTGATGAATATAAGATATGATAAGTGATGATGACCAAGAAAGGTATATCTCCTATCAAACGAACAGTGAACTCTACCTCTTGAATTATATTTGATGACTTCGCAATCTTAGTGAAGTTTGCATATTAGACAAAAGTTCATTACGTGCCTAATTAACTGCTTTCTGTATACACAAAAAATCCATTTTGTCCGGAAAAGGTTTATTGACTTGGATTTGTTGTGTGCATTTACTACAGAACAATGGAAATGTCAAGGGTCTATGCATTTCTTCAAGTTTTATATGCTCTTGCTGTTGAAGTCAAAGTTCAACACATGTCCAAAAGGAATTAGGGTGCGGGCTATCAGTCAATTTGGAGTTTTCAACCCACCATTATCTTGAGGGCATTTCACCCTGCACTTTCAAACTTTCATCTTGCATTATCTATTATATCTGTGAAAAAGAAATACTGATAAAAACTTGTTGGATTTCAAAATTCAATAAAATCTTAATAAAATTTTAAAATTCAATAAAATTAAATAAAGGATTTCGACATTCGTTTATTGTTATTAATTTTATTTTAATCATTTTTATTTTTATAATATTATACTATAATAAAAAAAATATATTTTAATAATTATTAAAATATAAAATATAATAATAGAAATCTGATTAATAATTTTTTTAAAATTGTTCTTTAATTAAAATTTAATAAATATTTAATTTAATTTAATATTTTAATATAATTTAATATATTTAAATATATTAAATCATGTTTTATATTATTGCTTTTTTTTTTTTTTATTTTTATTATATTACTATTATAATAATAAAAATTATATTTTCAAATTATTAAAATATAAATATATATTAAATAATTCACAAAATTTTAAATTACATAAAATTATTATTAAACTTAAAATTTTAAAAAGATTGTTAAACGAATTTCAAAATCTATTAACATATCTTAACGGATTTTGAATTTCGTTTAACAAAATTATTTAAAATTTTATTTTATTTAATATATATTTGTACTTTAATAATTATTAGAATATTTTTTTATTATTATAATAGTTATATTAAAAAATATAAAATAATTAAAATAAAATAATAATTATAATATAAAATTTGTTTCAATATATTTAAATATTTAAACTATTTAAAAATATTATAATATATATTTTTTTATTAAGTTTAATTTTTATGATTTCTCTGTTATTTTATTAATGGATTTCGAAATCTAGCTGACACTTCATCTTTATTTAAATTTGATGAGTTTGAATTTGGAATCAGATAAAATTTCAGTTTAAAATCTGGCAGGATTCATTAAATTTTAAAATTTGTTTAAAGTATTTTTTTAGGGGATATATAAATATTTTAAAAAACATTGGAGATTATGTTGAAGTCATCCCTACCTATCACCGTGGACTGGACTGAAAGTGAAACGGGACAAACTAATCTTTTAGCCCTTTTTAAGAAGAATTAAAATTAGTTTAGAAATTAATTTTTTAGCATTATATTATTTAATAATAACAAATATAGAACTTATGTTATTTAAATTATTAGTATTTATAAATTAATTATTAACTATTAATTATAATAAAACAATTTAATATATAAAATAATAATTATTCTATTTCATTTTATTAGAGACATTCATTAATCAATTAAAACTTAATAAAATATTTATATTGTATTTAATATGTACATATATAAAAAAAGTAAAAATTAATGAAAATTACGACAGTCTGTTTTGTCATCTTTAAAAAAGATTAAAGAAATTACAAAACTTGAAATTAATAAAAATCCTTTTAAATGTGAACACACTAAAATGAAAATTCATCAACAATTTATACAATGACCGTCACTTCCACCTAAGCGAGAATCATGACAAACCATTAATCAGTCTAAAAGTAAAAGCGGAGGTCCTCTTAGAATGAGTTCTAGGCATTCGGAAATATCTATTCTCATTAGGTGGGCAAACTGCTATAAATTTATTACAATTAATTATAAAATAGTTTAAAAAAAATTGAATTGAACTAAAAAATAGTTCAAAAAAATTGAACTAAACTTTTTTTAGTTCAGTTAACTGCAATACAGTTCGGTAAACTATTTTGTAAAAACAGTTCAGAATTAAAGTTAAATGATACTGAAAACAGTTTTCAATTACAGGTAATTATAGTTCTCAATTAAAGCTAAACATAAGAGTTTTCATTTCCCATAAGAGTTGCTTTTTCCGATCTCCACACAGTCTTTTCTGCTTTGTATGATCTCCCATCAGCAAAGTCTCCACCTCCATCTTCAAACACTTTATCTCTCTGTTATACTTGCTTGGGAAAAACCTACACACACAGATGAAAAAGGGTGGGGGAGGACAACAAATGCTTTCAGATAAAACAATAAAGATGGAATAAGACCGACCAACCATAATGTTAACCATGAAATAACAAATATAAATGTGATTATTCACATGCTTCGGGATAAAAAAGCAAGGAATCCAATCCACATTTCTATCTCGTACAGAACCAAACACTGCATGTAGCATTAGAATAGACAAATTAATCTATAATTGTTAATCTGATCGACCTTTACTATTCTCAGTTGACGATGAATCGATATAAGAAGGTAAATGATCCATTCTAGAAGTCACCTACATTAATTAAGAGTTTCTACCGTTTCTGACATTCACGTCACTACATTAATTAAGAGTTCAATCAAACAAAAGGCAAATTTATCTAAATGATGGTGATGATATAGGGTTTGAAAAAAAATTCAAAAATCACATCACTACATTGATGAAAGTGTTGTGATAAACTCTGCAAACAAATTCAGAGTTTATAAATATTAAAATATATTACTACTTGATAGGTAGCCATTTCTGCAGAGTAAACCTGATTAACATATATACAGACTTAAAAAACGACATTTCAAAATTAGTTCAAAAATAAAATCATGATACAATGCATTAATTGCAGTCTCAGATATGGAGTCATCATGTAGAGAAAATAATCATACATAGAAAAACAACAGTACAAATTTGATGAAAAATAGACAATGAGGTATTACTAAAGCCACATTGGATTTTGATTTCAATTTCCCTCAAGTAGTCAAATCCAACTTCTCTCTTTGCTCTAATTGGTTGCCCTTTCTTCTCTCCAGATTATCTCTAATGAGAAGCACTTACCATGTAGAACAATTGTGTCATACAACCCAAATTAATCAAAATTAAAATGGTGAGAATGGAGAGAATATACTAACCTTCAGAAACAACAGGGCAAGTTATTGCACCATTATTATTGGTTTTCAAATTCTGGAGAATATGCCACAAAGTGCTTTCCAAAAGTTTCTCTCCCTGTAAACAAAGCAAAGACAGATAAAAAGAAATCCAGATTCAGAATACAAATTCAGAAACTAAATTCAATTTCAAGACACAGAACGGAGGACAAAAACTAATTAGATTATCCCCTATTTTAACAAAAATTGAATGTGATCTACAATATGTTTTGATAAAAGGAAAATAATGAATAAAAGTTATAAGATTGTTCTTTATATTCATAGGGTATCAAACTTTAGCGAGAACTTTGAACTTAGTATGTTGTTGACATTGACAATACAATTGGGATAAAATGCAAATAAGTACCATAATACTGTGGCACTGTTTTCAACAAAATTGGCCTTTTCCAGACACTAATTTATATTGATGATAATGTCATGAAAAGAAAATATGCTCAATGGTTTCCTTCCAAATAACTTCCATTTGAGGTATCAGCTTGGTAGAAGAAACTACAAAAGATGGTAGATAAAATCATAGAAGATGGACTTTGGGAAAAGTAATTTGACATAGTTTCGTATCAAAGAATACCCATCCCATGATTATGCTATTTCAAACGTGGTTATGTGAGCTTTGCATCTAAAACTAGAACATTGGAGATGATTATGAAACATTGGAAGACTCAACATAGATATGATTGGAGTTTATGGGCGTTCTGGTATGGGTAAGACCTTTTTAGTTAAAGAAATTGCTAAGAAAGCTAAAGAAAAGTTGTTCAAGAGAGTGATCATAGCAAATATTACAGAAAATCCTGATTTCGAAAAAAATTCAAGGACAAATTGCTGGCATGCTAGATATGACATTGGAAGAGAAAATGAGTTTACTAGAGCAAATCGTATTCGAAAGAAGTTAAGAAAGAAAAAAAGAACACCTTATTATCTTCCACGTACAAGCAATTGTTAAAGTATGTCTAACAAATGTTTGAACAACTAAGAATACAACAGGAAAGAACATTTGTATAGAGGTTCCAAATTTGTCTTCTCTTTTCCAGTTAAAGGATAAGTGTTCTCAGAATCTTGCGACGATGGTGGTAGAACTCTTCGATAGGCGGCGAGCATTCGACGAGCGGCGAATCCTTCGACAACTGGTAACGACTTCGTACGGCAGCGAACTTATACAACGGTAACCTCGGCGACAACCTTCAACAGCGGCAACCTTCAACAGCAGCAGCGAGTGAGTGGGATGAACGACATGTAAGGCAGAAAGCAAGCCGTGATTGGGAAAACAAATATAAACCTAAACTACAGTTAACTGGCACGAACAGTCTTTCAGGCTAGAACTGACTTAAACCCCTGATTTCTCATTTTGAATGAGAATATACGTAGGAGCAAGTCAATCCTGTCGGGCCCAAAAACTAAAAAATCTATTTGTTTATTTAGAGTTTAATTTTAGGGGATAATTAAACCTTTGAAAAACGACATCATATCATGCATTTAGTTAAAAGGTACTGCCTTAGGGCGGCGTTTGGGGTGCTACACCTTCCCCACGCGTAACCACTCCCGAACCCATCTTGGTTTTCGTGGACCGTGCTTTATCGTTTTGAGGTTTTCCATAGTTTTCCATAATAAAACTAGGTGGCGACTCCAAAATCTCTTTTTAACCCGTTTCTTTTTTTGGATCGTCGTCCCGTCGCGATTCGGTTGCGACAATAATGTATGTATATATATATATGTCTGTATATATATATATGTATGTCTATATATATATGTATGTATATATATATATGTATGTATATATGTATTTATAATGTATATATATATCTATATAATATATGTTAAATATTAGGCTTAATTACCTACTTAGTTCCCATGTTAGGAGGTAATTTTCTGTTTAGTACCCAGTTTTAAAAATGTAGATATTTGGTACCTATGTTTTGAAATTTGTATCAATTCAATCCTATCCAGTTAACGGCGTTATAATTGATGCGAGAAATTAAGGACGTTAATGATAGCTTGGGTGGAATAGCTATCAACTGTTTTGAATCATCTTCATTAACTCCTTAATTTCTCGCATAATATAACGCCGTACTGGATAGGATTGAATTGTACACTTTCAAAACAAGTTACCAAATTGCCTACATTTTTAAAACCGGGTACTAAACAAGAAAATACCTCCTTAACATGGGGACTAAGTAAGTCCTAAGCCTATGTATATATATATAATATGTGAGAATATATATATATATTTATATATATATATGTAATATATATCTATTATATATATTATATAATGTATATATATATATATATATGTCTATCATTAGATTGTAATAATATACAGATATATATATATATACATATAATATATATATAATATCTACTATATATATATCTCTATACATATATCTATACATATATATACATATATATACATATTATACATATATATAATATATAGTGGGGTTTGCTAACTCGCCTAGGTTTGTTTTATCAGTTGTTACATTTTAGCAATGTGTATCGAGTTTTAGTAGACAAAAATACCCTTATATATCTGGTTCTAGTTTTAAAGGTTAAGGGTATTTTAATAATTTTTATTCTCAAAACTAAAAAAAAAAAAGAAACCCCAAAATCATTACTCACCTCCCTCATTCCTGTCAACCCTTTCTCTTTCATCTCTCTCACTGCAAGCTTTTCTCTGTCATGTTATGGTAGCCCAACTTAAAAAATTAAGAAACATTGATGGTTAAACAATCTTACAAAAAATGATTTTATAATGAGTTTTCATTTTATAATTTTTGTCTTATCTAGTTTTTATCCAATTTTCATAAGCATAAAGGAATTGATAATTGACTTGGAAAAAATAAAAAATACTCTTCCATGATAATAAAAATAATAAGTGAGAGAGATGAAAGAGAAGAGTTGAGAGGAATGAGGGAGGTGAGTAAGGGTATAGGGTTTCTTTTTTTTTAATTTTGATAATGAAAATTATTAAAATACTTTAACCTTAAAATTTAGAATCCATGATATATAAGAGTATTTTTGTCTACCAAAACCCGGTATATATATATATATTGATGTTATGTTACTCTTACAATAAATTCTATACGAGATTATGTATGATAATATATCATTTTGTCGGTCATGTTTCAGAACTGTTTTGATATTATTTTAATGAATCAATCTTGAAAAAAATTTAAGAAGTAATATGAGAATTGAAGATTCACTTTGATAATTTATTCAACAACACTGTTCCTATATTTGATTCAAACAACTACAAGACTCTTCCTATGTTAAAGATATTTTGAGAGATTTTAAAATGTGTGTTGAGGGAGATCTACTATTGTGGAACAGACTGACCTATAATTATTATGTTAATTTTTTTTATGGGAAGCGATGTCAATTTCTAGTTTAAATTTGACTTATATCTCATATTTTATTGGTTAAATATCTCTCAATCCCAAAACCACCCGACATTTATTATATTAAGTGAATTATATGATTTTAACATTCTCAAAAAAAAACTTTAATTTTCTCTTATTCCATCATTTATCATAAAAAAATACCAATTTCTCATTAAACTTAAGCTTACATCTTTTTGTCTAAATATTTATAACAATTGTCCCATGTTTTCTTTGAATTGGCTTTTTTATTACATTGATTTCAATATTTTATTAAAAGAATTATTTTACAACGCATAAATTATTATTATATTTGATTGTTATTTAATATATTATATATATATTGTATCCAAAATAATAGTGATAAATTTTGTCATAAACAGACTGCAGCAGTATCACACAGTCTTCGGGAAGTGATGAATTGCTAACGAGCAGCTGTGAATATACCGTCCTAATTTACTAACCCGTTGCTGAAATCATCGTGTTAAGTACAAGAAACCAGAGGGTAATACCAGTTCTTCCTGATCCTCATTTGCTCATCAAGGAAACAAAGTGGTATACGTTCTCTTCCTGTCCTCAGTGCTCATCAGAGGAAACCAGTGGTTAATACAGTTCTTCCTGATCCTCATGTGCTCATCAGAGGAAACCAAAGTGGTAATACAATGCTTGCTGAGCTTCATGTGTTAAGTAATCGGACCATACCTCTCATGCATCAAGAAGATATATATGGCTTCTTCTTTTCTTTTAATTCTCATAAATTATAGCTTTTCATTATCTTTACAACTCCAATAACTTCTCTTACAACTTCTTACATTACATATTGATGAGTTTATATTTTTATTTGAAGAGTTATTTGGAAGAGATTATAATACGTGTGACTTGAATTTTATTTACCTAAGATATTTGAGACAATTTTTAATTAAAAATCTTAAAATAATGAGTTTATAAATCTTTTATTTTATATGATCTGTAACTTTATCATTTTTAACTCAGATATGAACTTAAATACATACTTATAAATATCTTATTATTTTGAGTCCATTTTATAAGATATTTTTTTCTTGAAAATGTATGCTTACCTACATATACCTTAGTTGCTATAATTATGATATTGTTGTTTTTATAAACGATTAAAAAACCGTCATACTTATACCTGATTTTGTATTATGACATTGCTTGTTGTCAACGTACCTTCTTGTCTCTCTTTATAGATTTATTATATTAGCATATATATATATACTCTCTAAACTAAAATATGATAGAATAGAAAGTTTATAATATCATTTGCTTTTTCTATTTTATTTGATAATAATTAATATATTTATTAAATTTCCTTTATTTGAGATTTTATTTTTATTTTTCTTAAATAAAATAATATTACTCAACTTTTTTTTATTTGTTTGTATTTGAATTCGGAAGAAAAGGGTACTCAGCATTTTTTTAATTACTTTCCACCACGAGTAATAGAATCTTAGGGTGTAGAAATAAGTTAGAATACGTGACAGGGTTTATGATTTGCTTTAAAAAGGGGCCAGACCAGTCCTAAACTTTTAACAAAAAATATTTTGTTAAAAATGTCACCTCTTAAAATAGCTTGTGTTTTCTTAAAATAGTCTTTCTATCCCAAACACAAGCTATTTTATCTTATAGAGGTTTATTTAGTTTTTTCTTTTTAAAAAGAATTTCTAAGAAATTTTCCAAATATACTCTAAATAGTTGCTGAATAATAAAACCGTAATAATAGTTGTATAGGTTCTGAATAATACAATTGGTCAACCCCTAATAATCAATATTTTTATGTTTACTAATCAAAAAAAAACAAAACACACAAAAACAAAAATCAAACAAACACAAAAAAAAAAAAAAAACAACACAAAACAAAAAACAAAAAAACAACAAAATCAAAAAAAACAACAAAACAATCAAAAAAAAAAACACAAAACACAAAAACAAAATCCAGAACCAAAAAAACAAAAAAAAAAAAAAAAAAAAACAAAAAAAAAACACACAAAAAAACCACAACCCAACCAAAAACAAAAAACAAACCACAAAAAACAAACCCAAAAAAAAAATCACACACAAAAACACCACAAAAACCACAACAACCAAGCCTCACAATCCACCACAACCCCACAACACCACCAACACACAAACCACCCCCACCTCAAGCACAACACCACCTCCCCCCGCACCACCACCCCCCCTCACCCCCCCCCCCCCCCCAACACACCACCCCCAACAATCCCCCACACCCCCCCCCCACCACACCCCCCGCCACACCCCACCACACAAACCCCCCCACACCAGACACCCCAACCCCCCCATCCCACCCCCCAACACCCCACCCCCACCCCACCCCCCCCCCCCACCCTCCCCCCCCCCCCCTCCCCACCCACCCCACCCCCCCCTCCCCCCTCCCCCCCACCCCACCCTCCCCCCCCAACCATCCCCCCCCCACCCTCCCCCCCCCCACCCCCCCCCCCTCCTCCCCCCCCCCCCCACACCACCCCCCCCCCCCCCCTCCCCCCCCCCCCCCCACACCCCCTCCCCCCACCCCCCGACCCCCCCCCCCCCCCCCCACACCCCCCCCCACCACCCCACCCCCACCCCCCCCTCCCCCCCCCTCCCCCCCCCCCCACCCCCCCCCCACACCCACCCCCCCCCCAACGCCCCCCGCCCCCAAACCCCCCCCCCCCCCCCCCCCCCCCCACCCCCACTCTCCCCCCCCCCCACCCACACCCCCCCACCACCCCCCCCCCCCCCCCCCACCCCCTCCCCCCCCCCCCCCCCCCCCCACCCCCCCCCCCCCAACCCTCCCACCCCCACCACCCCCCCCCCCCCCCACCACCCCCCCGCACCCCCCCCCACCCCCCGCCCCCCCCCCCCCCTCACCCCCCCCTCACACCCCCCCGCCCCCCCCCACCCCCCCCCCACCCAACACCCCCAAAACCACCCCCCACCCCCCCCACCCCACCCCTCCCCCCACTTCACCTCAAACAACCCACCCCAACACCCCCCCTCCCCCCCCCCCCCCCACCCCCCCCCACCCCAACCTCCCCCCCTCCCCCCCTCCCACCCCCTCACACAACACACCCCCCCCCCCAAACACCCCCCCCCCCCCCTCCCCCACCTCCCCCACAACTCCCCACTCCCCACCCCCCACCCAGAACCCCCCCCCCACCCCCCACCCCCCCCCACCCCCCCCCCACCCCCCCACACCCCCCCCCACCCCCCCCCTCCCCCCCCCCCCCCCCCCCCCCCACCCACCCCCCCCACCAACCAACCCCCCCCCACCCCCCACCCCCACCGCCCCCCTCAACCCCCCACACCCCACCCACCCCCCCCCCCCCCCACCCCCTTTGCCCCACCACACCCCCCCCCCCCCCCACCCCCCCCCCCCCCCCCCCCCACCCCACTCCCCCCACACCCCCTCCCCCCCAACACCCCAAACCCTCCCCACACCCCCCCCCCCCCCCACCCCCCCCACCACCCACAACAACCCACCCCCCCCCCCCCTCACCACCCCCCACCACCACCCCACCCACCCCCTACCCCCCCACCCCCCCCTCCACCCCCCCAAAAACAAAAAAAAAAAAAAACAAACAACAAACAAAACAAACAAAAACAAAAAAAAAAAAAAAACAAAAAAAAACAACAAAAACAGAAACAACACAAAAAAAAAACAACAAAACACAAAAATAACACAACCCCAAAAAAAAACAACAAAAAAAAAAAAAAAGAAAAATCACAAAACAAAAAGTATTTTTTTTTTTTTTCCATCTTAATACGTCAGTTTATATTTTTCTTATATTGATTATCATCAGTTATCAAAATCAAACTCTTACTAGGATCAATTTCAAGGAAAGTTCTACACCATCAAAAGCACCTCAAGGCACCATCAAAAGCACCATTGCCTGCCTCCTTCATATCACATCTCAACACCAAAACAAATACCCCATTAGGTCAGTTTTATTATCTTTCATCTCTCTATTATTCTTTCTCTTATATCTCAGAGTGATAACAATGATATTAAGAACACCGATAACTTACATTCATTATGGTAATAGCAACTCCACTTCTTAAACATGGTTATTTATATATAATATAATTTGTGTTTTCTAGTCAAATATGAAACTTCTTCAACAATTTCCCAATAAGTAACAAAAATTATAATCTAAATACTCTATGAAATTTTATAGTGTAAAACTAACTAAATAAAACATACATACATATAATTTTAAAAAAACCTGAGACTAATATAGAGCAAAAGATTTTATTCTGAAAGCAAAAAAAAAAACTATGTCATGTTGCTTCTCTCTCAATCAACCGCAATCATCTGAAAAATACCATTTCCTAAGCTCACACGATTAGGTGATCATTGCCAAGAAAAAACACACAAAAGACAAAACAACACAAATAGACAAAACACAAAAACAAGGATAAGCTGGTGATACAAAACATTTCATAATATACTTAAATGTTTTAAACATTCCACACATGTACATATAACAAAATTTAACCAATCAAACACTTTACACATGACAATACTTTAATTGGACTATCCGGACTTAGAATGCATGTCAATCTATGACGAGTTGTGCACTTGTGGTGGCTTCTACTCCTTTGCAAAGCCATTGCTAATGGTTTTCACCCTACCACACTCACAAGGATAGTATGTTTCACGCCTTGGATCATACTGGAAGCACCCAAGACTAAGACATCCTGCTACTCTCACCACATGTGTCAATCTTCTCTACTTGAGAATGAAAGACCATTAGAGTGTCAAGATAACCCCCAAGACTGAGCTCCATATATTCATACTAATGATACATGAAACCACCACTGATAAGTTTCTCCTTAGAACTCTCTTTCATACCTTTAAAACCATTTTGATCACTTCACATTCACATAGTACACCAATATATGAGACTACTAATCATACATTAAAGAAATAAAAACACTCATACAAGGCATTTTAATACTCATATTTAGGTAAGGAAAACAACTTTGAAACACTCACCAACAACTCTGAAGGGTCCAAAACCCCCCAAAAACAAATGAAATGACACCCAACAGCATTAGAGGGGCTACTGCTCAACGTTGACGCCTTTGGAATTGGGCGCTCAGGCGCTATCAGTAAGATCAATTCCCAATTTTCTCACTTTGAACACTTTACCCGCAAGTTCTAAATGTCTTTAGGACCCTACAGATCTTAAGAAAACTTTGAAAACCCTACTGTAACTCAATTTGACACTTTAAAACCCAAATTCACTTCCTCAAACTACCCAAATTTAATTCTACACTTTCTAACTCACATATCAGTTTACCCACTGCATAGACAAATCTAAATACACTTGTTAGCACCCTCCAAAACCTTAGTTTCATCTTAGCCTTCGTACTTTCAATTTTCAACACCTAAACCTCCAAAATGAACAAGAAAGTCAAACTATGATGATATTTTCACTTTCATGACAAATTTTTCTAATATAAACTTCTAGACAAGTCATAATTGATCTCAAAATATACTTTAAACTCTTCAAAACAGTTTAAACCACTTATTTCAAAATCTCACCACTTATTTGAAAATCTTACCACTCAAAACCCATTTTGTAAGCTTGAAACCCAAGTAACTTGACCAATAATTCACACAACCACTTCAAATCAATTTCAAACACTAAAACATCATTATCACACTCAATCAAAACAATATTAATCATCACAAACACATCATACCATTTATATTCAACATCATACTATCAAAATCATCAATTAAACAAACATATTATACACCCAATCATACCAATTTCTCAAAATCATCTATAACTCAGAGATATCCAATTTATAATACAAACACAACTAAGACAAGGTATAGCTTCTCTTACCTCACAAGACCACTGTTCAACTCAAGGAACGTTCCACAAATTGCTTGAAACACAAGGAAACTCTAAACGAACTTACAAAATACCGAATGATGGTTGGACAAAGTCCTTAGGACCTCAATTTAATCAAGAATAGCCACATGCAAAGGAAGATTCTTGGACAAAATCACATATTGAAATCTAATAA
>NW_025904237.1:6952-67824 GCF_018835915.1 Vigna umbellata | reverse complement strand
ATTTTTGTAAATATCTATTACACTCTTAATTTAATATAATATCTCTTAGTAATAAGAATGTATTATATATATAATTTGTATTTAAATATTTGTAATAGTATCTTATATCCTTTATTTATTTGAATTACTATTTTTTTTATTAATATTGAAGATGTGATTAATATAATAATAATAGAATACTATAAAAATATAAAAATTGGGATGTTACAAAATTTAGATATTAGACATGAAAAACAATTGATATTTATTATCATAAGACATTCTCGCCACACTTTAATGGTCCATTCAAATTTGTTTTTATGGGCAAGGACCATGTCACGTCCTCATCATGACTATTAAGCGCAGACTTTGTTGATTTATTTGGCTAAACAGATGGAAAAAAATCTCTTATTTTTATAAGCTTTTTTTTTAATGAATATCAAATGCTAATTTGGAGTTTCTGCAACTGACGTGAATAAATATCTTTTCATATTTTATATTTTGAACGAAGTAGAAATGAAATCTTTGTCAAATTTTAAACTAACAAATGTGTTTCCATATATATACTTTGTTGGGAGGAATTAGCCTTTCAATTTTACGATTCTCTTTTCCCGTGTCCACAAGAGAAGCAAAACAATGGAGTACCTTCTTGAACTTCTTCAAATCACCATAGTGTGTGTAACCATTCATTTACTCATCTCAACCTTCAAACCAATGAAAACCTCAAAGTACCCTCCAGGGCCTCACCCTTTTCCCATCATAGGAAATATCTTGGAGCTTGGAAACCTGCCACACCAAGCACTTGCCAAGCTTTCTCAAATTTATGGTCCTATTATGAGTCTCAAGCTTGGTAGCATTACCACCATAGTCATTTCCTCTCCACATCTTGCCAGAGAAGTACTGCAAACAAAAGATCAAATCTTTTCCAACAGAAAAATCCCAGATACTCTTCGAGCTCTTGATCATCACATACTTTCAATGGCATGGATGCCACCTTCAGCACTGTGGAGGACCCTTAGGAGAGCGTGTGCCACCAAAGTGTTCTCTTCTCGGCAGCTTGATTCCACACAAGTTGGTCGAGAGAGGAAGGTGCAAGAATTGATGGATTATGTCAAGGAAAAATGTCAGAAAGGTGAAGCCTTAGATATTGGTGAGGCTTCCTTCACAACTGTGCTTAATTCCATATCAAACACTTTCTTCTCAATGGATTTAGCTCATTACGCTTCTGACAATTCTCAAGAGTTCAAGGACATCATTTGGGGCATCATGGAAGAAGCTGGAAGGCCTAATGTTGTTGACTTTTTTCCAATCTTTCGCATGCTTGATCCACAGGGTGTTCGGAGAAGAATGAATGGTTACTTTGAAAAGTTAATAGCGTTTTTTGATGGACTAATAGAAGAAAGATTGCGTTTAAGGGCATTAGAAAATGAAGCCAAGGCATGCAAGGACGTGTTGGATTCTGTGTTGGAACTCATGCTTGAAGACAATTCACAAGTGACTCGCCCTCATGTTCTGCATTTGTTTCTGGTGAGTGTTCGTGTGTGTGTAAAATTTTTATGTGATATATATTATTTTACTAATTGGCCACATATGTCAGGATTTATTTGTGGCTGGAGTAGACACAACATCAAGCTCTATAGAATGGGCTATGGCTGAGTTGCTACGTAACCCAGAAAAGCTAGAAAAAGTGAGGGAAGAGCTTCACCAAGTCCTTGTCAAAGGTGAGCAACTAGAAGAATCACATATCTCAAAGCTTCCTTACCTACAAGCAGTGGTGAAGGAAACTTTCCGCTTGCATCCACCTGTTCCAATGTTAGTGCCACACAAGCCAGAAGTTGATGTTGAACTATGTGACTTCATGGTACCTAAAAGTTCCCAAATTTTCATTAATGTATGGGGCATGGGTAGAGATTCAAATATTTGGACAAACCCAGATGAATTCAAACCTGAAAGATTCTTGGAAAGTGACCTTGATTTTAAAGGCCAAGATTTTGAACTAATACCCTTTGGAGCAGGAAGAAGGATCTGTCCTGGATTGCCATTGGCTTCCAGAACTGTGCATATTGTATTGGCCTCTCTTCTATGTAAGTATAATTGGAAGCTCAAAGATGGACAAAAGCCACAAGACATGGATATATCTGAGAAATATGGGATTACGTTGCATAAGGCACAACCTCTCCTAGTCATTCCAATCCAAGCATGATACCTAAGAAGATTATATGTGTAGTGAAAATACTCTTGAAACCCTCTATTCAGCATGCAGATGGATTAAAATAAGTGAATGATAAAACCTTGTCATTTTTATCCCTTTTACTTTTGCCTAATTTGGTTATACTAAAATTTTTGAAATTCTAGGATGACCACTTCTTTCACCTTTTTCTCCTAAGTAGTTATGTGTCCTCTTCTTCATCTTATATTTTACTTGTCACCAAAAACACAAGGTTAAGGTAGGATAGTCGCAAATATTTGATGAAAGTTGATAGTAAGATTCAGAAGTGCATTTTTAACATAATTGGTCACTATTATGGTTGAATATAGTAAAATTGGGTATATGATTAATCTCTATGTCTAAAACACATATACGATAATATATTTATAACGAAGATTTATATAAGCATGTATGACAACTAAACATAAATATTGTAAATATAAGATATTATTAAAAATAATATCAACAATATTTACCAATATCAAACAATATCAAAAGTCTATGTTTTCTTAATTAACATAAAACGTAATACATCTAACCTCTATGTTTCCCTAATTAACATATAACACAATATTTTTAACATTTTTCCTCAAGTTGGTGCATATAAATCACATATACTAAGCTTGTTACAAATATAATAAATTCTTGGTTCCTTTAAAAACTTAATGAAAATATCTGTTAACTGATCGTTTGAGTTAACAAACTCAGTCTTGATGTCTCCAAATACAATCTTTTCTCGAATGAAATGACATTCAATCTCAATTTGTTTAGTCCTTTCATGAAATACAAGATTATAACTAATGTGAAGAACTGCTTGATCGTCACATATAAGTGTTGTTTGAGTAACATCTCCAAATTATAATTCTCTAAGGAATTGCTTAAGTTAAAGAAGTTTACAAGTGTCTGAAGCCATAGCTCTATATTATGCTTCTGCACTAGATCTTGCCACAAAGTTTCTTGCTCTTCTAAGAACTCAAGTTACCACAAATAGAGATTGATGAATACATATTTATGCCCACATTTTAGATTCACTAGTGCAAATCGAGGATAAGAACACGGGTCATACGTCTCGATTTTTAGAAAACTGAAGCATATGTAAAGGCGGTGGTATTTTTGCAATTTTGACGAACTTATACACCTCGATTGCAAAGGAACCGAAGCATAAAAGCAAAATTAACTCGGTTAAAAGCAAAACCGAGGCCTAATGTTTTGCCACGTCCCACCTAAAATTGGGTAATTTTTTGAAATTGCCCTACTACCTCGGTCTTCTGACCAACCGAGGCATAAAGGTTTCGAAATCCAAAAGGGGTAATTTACCCTAATTTCATTTTGAAGACTTGGGTATCTCCATTTTTTTCTCTCTGATGAGTCAATATTTTCTTGATTTCACTTAACTTATTGTGCTAGATTTAATCAGGGAATTGTGCTTGAATGTCCAGTATTTTCCCATTTTTACTAATTATGCTTAATTTGACTAGAAATTCTTATTTTAATTAATTTGAATTATCTAGGACTAATTATTTGCATTATTAATTGTAAGGAAATTATTGGATAAAATTTAGGGATTAATTTCTTTTGGAGGTGCACATAACACGCTAATTTTACGACCCACAAATTGAAAGATTTTTGGCTTTTTTATTGGCTGCAAGGAGGTGTAGCCCATGAGCACAAAAGGAGAGTCTAGTTGGCTGGAAAAAGAAGCACACGGCCCACAACAGCTTGGGAGGTGCACACGGAAAGAAGCCAGCAGCTATTGAATTTTCAATTGAAAAAGTATGAGAGATGCACACGCGGACAGCAGCAGCAGGTTGCATGCCCAGCGGGACCCATGGACAAATAAAATTTGGAGCGTCCCAGCACATGAAAGAGGATAAGGAGTCGCCACCTAATGTAATGCGAAAGAAGGCTATTACATTCTTCTTGGGCAAGTGGTGTGCACACAGAAAGGAAAGCAGCACACGACCCACACTTGGCACGTCCAAGTCGTCACGGCCTGGACCATTCAAGTCTTCACACGGTCATAGCCATGGGGAGCGTCTAGCAAAGCAGCAAGGCAGGAAGGTGCACACGCAAGGCATGGGCAATTAATTAGGAGGTGCTGGGAGAAAAAAAAATGAAGAAGCTTGGATGGGTTGCACCTTTGTCTTGCATCCAGGAGGCACTCACGACCTTGGTCCAGAAAAGAAGAGAGGAGAAAATGGAGCAACACGTGGAAGGGAGAGCACACAACACATGGTCCTTGAGTATCTCACGGGTCCAACCAGCTGGGAAAAGAATTCCACGGCCCAACTAACGTCTAGCAGATTGGAAGTGGTGTGTGCATGGAGAGAAAGGGTGAAAACGGAAAACAGCAAGCCTTTACACGTCCAACAGGCCTTCACGGTCCAGCGTCCTTCAAGCAGCAGCAACGGACATCCACGCGGGCTAGTAGAAAAGGACCTTCACGCGGAGAAAGGTAGGACATTCATTTTTAGTTTCTGGAGAAGGCAGCAGCTTGGTCACTTCGAAAGCAGCAAGGCAGCATCGGGCATACTAGGCCGTGAAGACTTGTAACTTCTCCATGGACCAAGCTGGAGAGGAAAGAAAGTTGCAATTAAATGAATTGGATGAGATCCGATTGGAGGCATATGAGAACTCGAAGTTCTACAAGGAAAGGACAAAGAAGTTCCATGATAGTTCTATTGTTAGAAAGGACTTCGAGGTTGGCCAACAAGTTTTATTGTATAACTCTAGGCTTAGACTCATGGGTGGTAAGTTGAGATCAAAGTGGACTGGACCTTTTGTTTTGACTAATGTCTATCCTTATGGTGTAGTAGAGATCCAAGGTCCATCCGTAGTTGAAAGCTTCAAGGTTAATGGGCACAGACTTAAGCCCTTCCTCAGGAATGCTTCTTTGTTGGATGAGTGGTGGAGGAGACGTCTTTGGTCTACCCCGCCTCTTTTTCCCTCTGACTCAGGGGAGTTTATTTTCTCCTTCCCTCCTCACTTTTATTGCACTTGTCTATATCTTCTGACTGTTCTGATTGCTAATCTGATGATCGTGACACACTGAGGGCATTGTGTAGTTTAAGTGTGGTCTATTAGGGGAGATTTTTCTTTGTTTAGGTCTTGTTTTCTAGGTAGTTTTTGTTGTGTCTTGTGTACAGTTTTACCTATTTCTCTTGATTTTTGGACTTTGTTTAGCTTGTAGATGTGTCTTTCACTTCATTGATACTCTTATGGTTTGAATTCCTTGTTTTCTTTGCTTGGGAAGATGATTATGATGTTTGAGAGGTTGAATTGATTGTGATACAATTACCCTATGTGAGATTTGAGCCACTTTATGTTCTTTCTTGTGTGTGATATGTCTCTTGATTGCTTGCGCATATGCCTTGGCTTGACTCTTGTTGATAATTCTTGATTGATATGCATGTTTGGAAGTGATAAAGGCAGTTTTGTTCTTGAGCCTCTCTAGCCAAATAAGCCTACCTTGGTCTAATCCTTTGATAACCCCTATTGAGCCTATATTTTCCCCATTTCTTTTTTTTGAAGCTCATACACTATCCCTAAGTGAAAAACCATGATTACTTTAACCTTAGGGAATTTTGGAGTTTTGGAAGTGTTTTGGGAACAAGTGTGGTCTCCTGGTGGTTTTTG
The DNA here is from genome assembly GCF_018835915.1 of Vigna umbellata. The sequence goes on along the minus strand of NW_025904237.1, from coordinate 62,000 downwards.
ATGAATTGGCTGGTTGGTTCCTCTTCTTGTTTTGTGTTTGTAAATATGTTGTGTATCTTGTCTCTTACAGTTGTGTCCTAAAGAGTGAGAAAAGAAAAAAGAGACAAGATGAGAAAAAAAAATAGAGACAAAAGAGAAAATAAAAAAAAAATTGAATAATGGAGTCAAGAAGTGGATTGACATAGAGGTTTTGGGTGTGATTTGACTGTGTTTACACTTGTTCCCCATTGCTCCTCTATTTCTTTTGATTTGTAGCTTCTCATCCATATTTATCCTCCCTTGTCCTTGGCCCCATTACATCCATTAAAGACCTTTTTATTTGAACATGCATATGTTTGGAGTGTTAATTTTAGAGGCCCCCCAAGTCTGTTGTTGTTTGCTTTCTTGAGTGCATTGAGTTGATATTGTTTACCCTAGACACTTGAGAGAAACACTGATAGTGCATCTATGAGGTTTTGTTACTTTTGATTCACCTCTTGAACTGATTGATTATTTTGTCATGCTTGGAAGTGCTTGGATAATTTCATGAGTATCTGCTTTCTTTGCTTTTGTGTTGGATATTGTCTACTTCCTTTCTTTGTCCAGATTCCTGGAGAACTGTGTAATTCTGTTTCTGTCCTTGTTTGTCTTTGTTTTCTGTGTGTTGAGTTTGTGTCACTTCCCTAATGTTCTTTGAACTATTCCTTGATTCGCGTCTTGATTTTGCCCAGGAGTGCAAAAGACTAAGTGTGGTCTATTTTGATGAGTCAATATTTTCTTGACTTCACCTAGTTTATTGTGCTAGAATTAATCAGGGAATTGTGCTTAAATGTCCGATATTTTTCCGTTTTTGCTAACTGTGCTTAATTTGACCAGAAATTCTTATTTTAATGAATTTGAATTATCTGAGCTTATTATGTTCATTATTGATTGCAGGAAAACTTTTGGAGATACATTTTGGGACCTCAAGAAGAATGCAAATAAATTCAAGACTCTCCACATAGACATTTTAGAATTAATTAAATTGTAATTTAGTAGTTTAGAATTTTTGAATCAACTCTCACATTTTGGGTCAATTTTTGGTAAAGTAGACTAGACCCAAAAGTGGAGGTGAATGACTTGGCACCTTAGGATTTTTTGTGTGGACCCCTCCCTTATTAAAAGGTGACACACGACCTTTAGGGCAGCCGCCACCCTCACCGAATTTTTTGCTCTCTTTGNGTGTAATTCTGTTTCTGTCCTTGTTTGTCTTTGTTTTCTGTGTGTTGAGTTTGTGTCACTTCCCTAATGTTCTTTGAACTATTCCTTGATTCGCGTCTTGATTTTGCCCAGGAGTGCAAAAGACTAAGTGTGGTCTATTTTGATGAGTCAATATTTTCTTGACTTCACCTAGTTTATTGTGCTAGAATTAATCAGGGAATTGTGCTTAAATGTCCGATATTTTTCCGTTTTTGCTAACTGTGCTTAATTTGACCAGAAATTCTTATTTTAATTAATTTGAATTATCTGAGCTTATTATGTTCATTATTGATTGCAGGAAAACTTTTGGAGATACATTTTGGGACTTCATTAAGAATGCAAATAAATTCAAGACTCTCCACATAGACATTTTAGAATTAATTAAATTGTAATTTAGTAGTTTAGAATTTTTGAATCAACTCTTACATTTTGGGTCAATTTTTGGTAAAGTAGACTAGACCCAAAAGTGGAGGTGAATGACTTGGCACCTTAGGATTTTTTGTGTGGACCCCTCCCTTATTAAAAGGTGACACACGACCTTTAGGGCAGCCGCCACCCTCACCGAATTTTTTGCTCTCTTTGGGAACGTTGTTTTAAGTTTGGGGAAGCAATGAAAAAAGGAGGCACGCTGTTACGTTTTGAATTTGCCATTTAATTTCATTTTGATCATAAAATTTTTGAGTGAAGCTTCGGTCCAGTAATTCTTCATTATTGGACTGCATAGTGATTTTTAATTTGGAAAGAAGATGCGCTGATTCCAGGAGCTTTGAGGTGCACTCGGTGAATCATTTTCATCTTGGCTGGTGATTGGAGTTTTATTTTCTTTGTTGGAGAGAAGAAAGCTGCTGAACCCGTCCAGCATAGAAGTGGTAGACGCTGATTCTTTGCGAAAGGAGGATGGTGATTTTATCTTTGGAGAAGAGCAGCACGGTCACGTGAAGAACCAAAGAAGCACACGGACCTTTTCAGTTTTGCTATAGAAGCTTTGTACTTGGAGCATTGGGAGACGCGAAGTTGAATTATGTGTAGCATATTCATTGAGTGTGTGAGGTGCTGTCACGGCTTGGGAGGATGCACACATTCTAACCTTTGATTAAACCCTTTTATTGCTTCTTTGCTGGAACGGAAAAAGCACCGTGATTAATACTTGGAGAATAAAGTCTAGATGATGGGACATTTGGCAGCAGCAGGACGTTAGAGGAGTAGGTGTCACGGGTTGCTGGAAGAGAAGCGAAGCAGCGTTGGGGAGAGAGCTAGGATGTGTTGGAGCAGCCACCGAGAAGGAGAGAGTGGTGTCACGGCTGGAATGGTGAGCACATTGTTGCAGCCAATTGTTTGAAAATGAAGAAGTATATTAGGTGGGAGTAGGTGTTGTCAAGTCCAAATAGGCTTCCTTTTTCTTTTAGAAATCAAACACGGTGATAATTTTCTTCTAAAGCATTAGGATTTAGTCCAGCAGGTGGGACCTTTTCTTTGCACTTCTTTTGTCTTTTCATTATTTTTCTTGGAGTAGAATGGAGAGGCACGTATCCCATGGTTGAAGGGTGTGCACGTTGCATATGTGGAGAGCACAATTTCAATTACTTTTCATTTAGGAAAAAGAAAAGTAGTGTTAATTCATAAGGTAGGAGTACGGTGATTGGGCTAGAAAGCATATGATTTCCTTGGAGAATGAAGTGGATATGGATGTTGGAAAGACACGTTGCTGGAAGAGGGAACCGATTCCCATTTCTATTTTCCTTTGAATGAAACACGTGGAAGCTCAACATGTCACGGCTTAAGAGGATTTTTAGAAGCAATTGCAATTTCAAATTCTTCTGGTAGATGCACATGGGTCACGGTTAATGGTAAAAAAATTTTATTTTCTTTCATTTATTTTGCCTTAGAATATTTTACATTATGGGTTGAAATGCTTTTCTTCTCTTTTGTGGTGAATGTGTGGGATAGATGACAATATTGTGCATTTAATGTTTTAGTTTAAGCGTGCACTTTTACAGTTTGAATTGTGTTTGGATATTTATCTGTTGCATTGTTCAGTTTAATGTTTTCATGCACTTTAATGCCTTCGATTTTATTCGGTTGTGTTTAATTTTCATTTTTAATTTCGTCATTTGCATTCACAAAAACACTTTCAAAACTTCCCCCCCACTACGTGTTTGACCTAAGTCTCAAACCACATTTGGTCCTTGAGAGACGACCTAGGAGTCATTTCCTAGCACTATACTGCATTCTTTAATGCACATCAAATTTGATGGGCTGCGACAGCCGCATCACTCTCCTCTGCGAAATCCAGAAGCAGCTTAAAGCTTATGCATTTTTTCTTCACCGCAGTAGACTCAACGTTGGCGACGAGTGTGGCGAGGTGGCGGCGAGGTCACAACGAGGTCGCGACGAGGTCGCAGCGAGGTCGCGGCGTGGTCGTAGTGAGACTGCAGTGAGGTCGCGGCGAGGTGGCAATGCGGTGGCAGCGAGGTTGCGGCGAGGGCGTTCTGCAGCGGTGGCGTTTCTACAGCGGTTGCGTTTCTGAAAGGGTTCAAACTCCATCTTCTTTCTTCTCTCTTTCTTCACCACGACAAACTCAATGTTGGCGGCAAGCGCGGAGAGGCACGACGAGGTGGCGGCGAGGTCGTGGCGAGGTGGCGGCGAGGTCGTGGCGAGGTCGCGGCGAGGTCGTGGCGAGGTCGCGGCGAGGATTCAACCTTCGTCATTTCTTCTCTCTGTTCTGGGTCGCGAGTGTAGGTGGTTTTCGAAAACTTCAGGCGGTGTGACTGTTTGCCGAGGTTCAAATCGAGGTCCGAGAGGGAGTGGTTTCTTCGAGACGGGTCGGGTGGTTGCATGCGGAAGAGCAATGTGTCCATGTATGGAAGTAGAGAGGGGTTTGTGGAGGTGGCACATGTGAAGGTTCCAGACACTTCGAAGGCACGTGTAGTGGCGATGATCGGAATGAGAGAGTGCAGAGAAGATGCTTGAAAGATTGCACGTGTGCGGCTTACACGAGTGCGAACGAGAGCTCGGAGAGTGGACGCTCCTGAATTGGGTATGTTAATTTTAAAATCAGTTATTTGTTCTGGATTGCTCCTTCTGATCAATTACAAACGATGGAGTGACTGATTGATGATGATTTTGAACCAAGTATACAAAAGAAGAAAAAGAATAAAAAAAAAAGAACCTACGGCCTCGGTTAACTTTGAACCTCTGTCAAAATCCTATCTTTTCATGGCTTAGTTTGGAACCGAGGCAAATAGTCCACCACTTTTTGTCTCGCCTAGATATGCCTCGGTTCATAAACCGCTGCCTATGGGCCAAAAGAACCGGTATCGTTTCCCCTTACTGTACTAGTGATTTAATTTCAAAATTTTAATTGAATGATTGTTCTTAAATGATTGATTTGAATAAGATTTGTGACAATTGACTTTATTGAGTTTGGGAATTAAAGAGGTTTAAAATTTGATTTTTAGTTACATAAATTATTTTGGATAGTCTAATGTTTGTTGATGTAGAATTAAAGTTTAATTGATTCAAAACATGAAAATAAGTGGTTCAAGTTGCAAAATAAAATTTATTCATGAAAAGGTTAACGGAGCATAATGCATCCCTATTTTTACAAACATGCACCTCTTTTTCAGTTAATGGGTCAAACAATCAGTTTTTACTTCTACAGCCCTAAGTTTTTACAAGTAAACCTCTCTTTTATAAAACAAGCCAAACAATTAGCCTTTTTTGCTACACCTCATAAATTCCTATTCCTACCCTTCCTACACTCTTAAGTCTGGTACTCTAAGATGTTGCCTTGTGTCCCAATCCTCCATACACTACATGTTGCTACATCATCACCCCGTGACACGTCATCATCATCTTCAACCTCTAGCAGAAACCCTAGCCACTATATTCCTCCTCTATCAAGCCACCACGTGCCACCGTGAAACCCTAAATCGTGTCGTTGTCCACCATTCTCCACCAGCACCATGTCACGCCACCATTAGCCACCGTGAACCTCCATTGTCCACCGTAATCAAAGTGAATCGCGCCTCCCTCGTTCTCTTCAACTTCCTTCGTCCTCCATGGAAGCCATCACCACCTGAATCTACTAAAACAAAAAAACCCAGAAAACGCAGAACCTTGTTGAACCTCTCGCACCACCCTAATCGCGACCTCTTCGAATTCGAATCAACATCGTGCCTCAACATCTTGATTCACCTACACTCAGAAAAACCTAGAAATCATGCATCAACCTTGTTCATCCTCTTCGCACATAGAAGCTTTTCCTTGCGCAACCATGATAGCCTTCTCCTCCATCATCCTTCTCTGCGAAAGCCACCGTGAAAACCTGTAGGGAAAGCAGATTCAAAACCAAGAAACCCTCGCGCTAAACCTATTCACATCGCGAGAACCAAATCACAACTCCATCGTGAACCATATGCACGACCTCCCTCGCAATGTCATCGCGTTCTCGTCAACCATCCAACGAACCACCATCTTCGTTTCCTTCATCGCGATAGAGTGCACTACCTCCATTCAATCCCATAATCAGAAAATAATAGCCATATTCGTGAGCAGCATCCATGGCCACTAACTTGAAAATTGCAAAACGCGAAGCCATCTCCATCACCAACCTGCAAAAAACCAAATTCATGCAACACAAAATCCAATCGCAGAAGTTCTATCCTTCATCATCGCGCCATAGCCACTACTGTTTGGGAATGAGATTCAACACCACCGTAGGATCGTCTCTTCTCATAGCGTAGAAACACTCCTTAGATTGCCAATCTGAAACCCTAATTTTGATTTTGGGACGGGAAAGGCTGCCACGTTGCAGTCCTTAATTGGCAGATCTCATCTAATCAAAATCTGGTCAAAACCTGGTCAAACAGTCACTAATCAACTAAAGGGCTAAAGTGCAATTTTGAAAAAGAACTAAAGGGATAAAGTGCAAATATTGAGATTTTTTAGGCTTCTACACAATTTTGGAAAATTAAGAAGTACTTAAAGGGAATTTTAGAAACCACTTAGTTCTTGATCTTTTAAAAAATAATTAATTTAATTATACGTGAAAATATTAACATGAGATATTTACCAAATATTCTAATAACATATATAAGATAAAAGATTATATCAAACAAAATATTCAAAATCCAAACCCAATCAAGTCCTATATAAAGAGACTCAAGACGACTTATCACTCATTCATCCACTCAGACTCCTGCATTGGGAAGTAATCATTCTCCACTCCTCTCACTTTACTTTTACCATGTATTTCACTTCATTAATGGAGGGTTAAGCCTCTAGGATTATTCCACTATAATTTCATTATAGATTCCGAGGTTAAGTTGAATTAATGTATTTGTTTCTTTTGATTATTGATTTAAGTTATCCTTTTTCTATGTCTTTCATCTCTCAATCACATTAAAAGTAATGATTTTTGCATCATAAGGTGTTGAATCTACATGCATATTAATCATATGTGTTAGAATTGATGAGCTTTGTTTTTCAACACCAAGAATGGGGGGGGGGGGTGAATTGGTGTTTTATAAAAATTGCACTTTTGAAATCTTTTTCGCAAATGATATTGTTCTTGAAAACTTTCTTGTGCCGTAAGCAATGTGCGTGCAACATAACAGTATGCGTAATCAATTAATGACAATATATAATTGATTTTGTAAAGAGATAGGGAGAAGAAAATCAAACCCAGTTTTCATACTAGTTTAGCCTCAATGCCTACATCTAGTGTCCTTTAGATTAACTTGAGATTGAAAGCCAATTGCACTATAAAGATTTGAGTTTTTATAACAAAGGCTTTATAGCGACCAATCTGTCAAAGTGTAAACCACCTCTCTAACTCACTAATCTAATATAGCCAATACCAAGACCCTACAACAAGAACAATCCTCTCCTGCAGTCACCCCTTTGAGACACCTCTCAAAGTACAAAGAACTTTCCGCTCTTTCTTCCTGGCCGCACGCACAAGGAACCGCAAATCAAAGATTGCGAATCTTCTTCTCCTGATCACATAGAAAGCACCTCAGTTGTGCAGAACGATCAGTCTCTTCAATCCAGTCAAGTTTGCTACTCAAGAATTATTCAAGTTTTGTACACCACTTTCTTTCTTGATTCTTGGAGCTTTTGTATCATTCTGTAAGACTTCTCAAACAAATATCAATCAGATATGAAAGTTTAATTCTCAATTTTCTTACATAAAATCAATCAATGCGTCAATATATAGTTTTTGTCTATTAGCCAACTTACGTAATCGGTTAGCCAACTTGACGCTATGAAATCTATTAGCCAACTTACATAATCGGTTACATTAAACAATTGTAACAAAATTTCAACCAATTTGGCTCCTTAATTGAATACACAATTAATACAATCGATTTCCATTAAATGTTGGTCAAACATATTTAAAAATATGACCGTTATAGTAGTTATGACCATATGAAATCAGTTTCCAAATCTTAATGGACTTAATTGAATACGTATTCAACATAATCGATTAAGCTTTAACACTTAGAAGATTTTTGAAAACTTTTCTTTCCAAAACACATCACAACACATTTTGCAAAAGATATATGCAAACACACGAGTTTTANTAACACTTAGAAGATTTTTGAAAACTTTTCTTTCCAAAACACATCACAACACATTTTGCAAAAGATATATGCAAACACACGAGTTTTAATCGATTCAACAACTAATGTAATCGATTCAAAGCTAGTTGTTTTGCCACAATTTAAAACTCAAGCTTTCTGATGACCTTAATTAATTATCATTCCACTGTAATTGATTTAGTCATGCAGATATGCTTTTGTGCTTGTGGTTTTTGTATCACCAAAACATATATTATGCATACACAAATATAATCCCTTCATAAACACAATAGTATGCATCAATCAATATAATATGTTCAACAAATGTGACAGACACAATATACGTGCACATTACAAAGTAAGCATGTACACATTCAATATATATATCACATAGTACTTACACATGTGTTTTTATTAACAATGTGTTGTCATCATCAATAACTAACATTACAGGGATTGGGTTTAGCTAACATTGTGCTCCCCTTATCAACAATATGAATTCAAAGGTTTCTAGGTCTGATTGAGAATGTACTTTGATTGAATTTAGGAACTTTCATATGATTAAACGATTTTTGCTACTAATTGAGAATCTACATTGGTTGGTGGTAAGAATTTCAACTATAATTAATTAAGAATTTACTTTGATTAATGAACTTTTAATTTGGTTAGGAAATTTAAGGATAGATATGATTGAACACAATAGGATTTGATTGAGAATGTACTTTGGTTGAATTCATTGTGAATAATCTAGAAATGTCTTGCTTTTGATTGAGAATCTACTTTGATTAATTGTAAGATCGCCCTCAAGTTAATTAATAATGTACTTTAATTAATTTGAAACCCGAACAATAATAAATGAAGCAATAATCTGTGGATTACCGATGATGAATTTATCTTGAAAAAGTAGTGAAATTAACCTATTTCATTATAATTGTTTCTAAATTTCTTATTTGTTCTTCAATTAAACTCAAACATTCTTCACACATTAATTTCATTAGCATAACTTTACACTTTTATTTTTAAGCATTGCATAACATTTACTAATCTTTTAGAGTCTCCATAAGAATCAAGTATTGAAGAACAATGCCATATTCGTTGGGAAATGACTCATGATTACTTTAACCATATCTATTTTTTTGACTACTAACTTGGCAATAGTGAAGTTGCCTTGTATAGTAGTATTAATTTAATAACTTCAACGATAGTGTATCAAATAGAGACACAATACCCAGAAGTAGATCTTTTATCAGAAGGAGATCTTGCCCAATTAGCATCTGAATAGAAAACATTTGTATGGTTATTGGAACCTTATAATAAACCTTTTCCAGGATATCCTTTAATGTACTTTATGTCAGAGCGGCTGCAGCGAAATGGTTAGCGTGGAATAACAAACCAAGAGGTCTTTAATACGAATGTGTGCCTTTTAATTTCTACTCAATTAAACTTACCAAACAAATAATAAAGACAAATAAAGAGAGTAAGGTTGAGAGAAATTTGCACAGATGATTTTATCCTGGTTCGGATCTTACCAATGCTACGTCTAGTCGCTTATCTCAAAACAAGATAAACAATTTACTACTCACAAAACAATTACAAATTACAATCACGAAGAAACAATTTGTAAAAGTTTAGAAACCACATCTCTTGATACCACAAGAGATGAACCTATTTGTAGAGGTTTTGATAAAATTGTCAGCATCCGTAAGGGTTTGCAAAAATCGTTAGAACTAATTGGGGTTTTGACCATCAAATCCTACAGGGATTTATGAAACTGTCCAAACTTACAAGGGTTTGGAAAACTGCGGATACTATCAGAATTCTAAACCCGCCAGAAATGTAAAGAATTGTTTTTATTTTTTTTATTATTTATAATCTATTTGATTATAATAAAAATGTTTTAATATATGAAATACACAATCAAATAATTTAAAATTAAAATTAAAAATCATAAAATAAATAGTACAACAAATTGTTCAACATAAAATAATAATATTATTCAATGATAAACAGGGAAAAAACATCATTGTACATTGGTAAAAAAACTATTTCCAAGACCATTTGGTCGCTGTACCATGTTGAAGACTTTTAGGTCCCGTTTTATCCACCTTCTAGCACTCCAAAACCAGTCTTTCAAACCAGTGCTTTTAAAACCACACTGCCACCAATATGTACCAGAAAAATAGCAACCAAAAAAATATTTTGGACTAGCTTCAAACAACATTTTTAGTGAACCAAACACACCAAAATTCATGTTCCTGCGCCACACTTTCATCCAGCATCCAATGAACCTTGCACCAACTTTCTAGCATGATTCCAAGCACTCACTCAAAAACAACCTAGGAACCATTTGACAGTGAAAAATGACTGCACCAAACCCAACTTTGCACAAAATTTTTATTAACCAAACCAAAAAGACACTTAGACAATTCCTAATCCAACCAAAACAGTCCATTCATATACTATTAAATCAAGCACATAAACAGATTTAAAACACACATGAGATCAACCAAAAAGTCTCAAAATACATCATGCAATTAACTATAAAATTACCACTATAGTTTAGCATTTGGACATTTACAGCATTAACATAGAAATAACATAGAAAGATGATAGTTAGTTACATAGTTAAGACTAGAAAGGTATTATAGTTACATAGTTTATCCATTTTCTTCATTGTGTTTTGGGTTTGGCATTGGGTTTTCGTTGTTGTGTTTAACTTTTTTTTTTACGTTTTTGGGATTTGGCCTTTTCTTCTTTTGGTCTCTTTGATGTAGTTGTGTGTTCGTCATTCTTTTTCAACAAAGTTATGTGCTTTGAAGAGAAGAATAAAAGGAGAAATGTACAAAGTACGCCTCGTGCAGAATCCGACATGAACACGGCCTTTGTAAACCCGGGAGGCATGTACTACAACCAACCCAGTGTGCAGAGGTTTGTGAGGGTCGGATCGCGAAAGCGTTACAAGAACAAGGCGCTTAGAACCCCATACACAGGAAATATAGCGAAACACGAGTGATTTTTGTATTGAATTGTTATAAAAAGGAATACAAAATTGTACATAGATGAACAAATAAGTTTATTGTACCCAATTTTATTAATGAAATAAAAGATGAAACTTTACTTCAGTTGGTTATTGTTAATGTTAATTGAAGTTTTAATGTCTTTATTATTGTCATTGTCAGATGTGTTGTTGTTTGGAATGTGAATAAACAAAGTGGCCAATGCAATTGACTACCATCCATATATAATGATATCACCAATTTTCATTGCATCTATGGAATGCGTTGCCTTTTTTGCCTCTTGTAATTGATTATAATGAGCCTGTAAACGATTACACGAACAAAATTATGGTTTTTTACAAAAACCTGTAGGAGCCAATTGTGGCCACACAGGTAGCCAAAGACATTTTACGTTATTTTTCATAATTCTTCACTGGATGAGAGTTGTTTTTAGTGTTTAAGTGTGACTAGAGGGNGGTGAATTGGTGTTTTATAAAAATTGCACTTTTGAAATCTTTTTCGCAAATGATATTGTTCTTGAAAACTTTCTTGTGCCGTAAGCAATGTGCGTGCAACATAACAGTATGCGTAATCAATTAATGACAATATATAATTGATTTTGTAAAGAGATAGGGAGAAGAAAATCAAACCCAGTTTTCATACTAGTTTAGCCTCAATGCCTACATCTAGTGTCCTTTAGATTAACTTGAGATTGAAAGCCAATTGCACTATAAAGATTTGAGTTTTTATAACAAAGGCTTTATAGCGACCAATCTGTCAAAGTGTAAACCACCTCTCTAACTCACTAATCTAATATAGCCAATACCAAGACCCTACAACAAGAACAATCCTCTCCTGCAGTCACCCCTTTGAGACACCTCTCAAAGTACAAAGAACTTTCCGCTCTTTCTTCCTGGCCGCACGCACAAGGAACCGCAAATCAAAGATTGCGAATCTTCTTCTCCTGATCACATAGAAAGCACCTCAGTTGTGCAGAACGATCAGTCTCTTCAATCCAGTCAAGTTTGCTACTCAAGAATTATTCAAGTTTTGTACACCACTTTCTTTCTTGATTCTTGGAGCTTTTGTATCATTCTGTAAGACTTCTCAAACAAATATCAATCAGATATGAAAGTTTAATTCTCAATTTTCTTACAAAAAATCAATCAATGCGTCAATATATAGTTTTTGTCGATTAGCCAACTTACGTAATCGGTTAGCCAACTTGACGCTATGAAATCGATTAGCCAACTTACATAATCGGTTACATTAAACAATTGTAACAAAATTTCAACCAATTTGGCTCCTTAATTGAATACACAATTAATACAATCGATTTCCATTAAATGTTGGTCAAACATATTTAAAAATATGACCGTTATAGTAGTTATGACCATATGAAATCAGTTTCCAAATCTTAACGGACTTAATTGAATACGTAGTCAACATAATCGATTAAGCTTTAACACTTAGAAGATTTTTGAAAACTTTTCTTTCCAAAACACATCACAACACATTTTGCAAAAGATATATGCAAACACACGAGTTTTAATCGATTCAACAACTAATGTAATCGATTCAAAGCTAGTTGTTTTGCCACAATTTAAAACTCAAGCTTTCTGATGACCTTAATTAATTATCATTCCACTGTAATTGATTTAGTCATGCAGATATGCTTTTGTGCTTGTGGTTTTTGTATCACCAAAACATATATTATGCATACACAAATATAATCCCTTCATAAACACAATAGTATGCATCAATCAATATAATATGTTCAACAAATGTGACAGACACAATATACGTGCACATTACAAAGTAAGCATGTACACATTCAACATATATATCACATAGTACTCACACATGTGTTTTTATTAACAATGTGTTGTCATCATCAACAACTAACATTACAGGGATTGGGTTTAGCTAACATTGTGCTCCCCTTATCAACAATATGAATTCAAAGGTTTCTAGGTCTGATTGAGAATGTACTTTGATTGAATTTAGGAACTTTCATATGATTAAACGATTTTTGCTACTAATTGAGAATCTACATTGGTTGGTGGTAAGAATTTCAACTATAATTAATTAAGAATTTACTTTGATTAATGAACTTTTAATTTGGTTAGGAAATTTAAGGATAGATATGATTGAACACAATAGGATTTGATTGAGAATGTACTTTGGTTGAATTCATTGTGAATAATCTAGAAATGTCTTGCTTTTGATTGAGAATCTACTTTGATTAATTGTAAGATCGCCCTCAAGTTAATTAATAATGTACTTTAATTAATTTGAAACCCGAACAATAATAAATGAAGCAATAATCTGTGGATTACCGATGATGAATTTATCTTGAAAAAGTAGTGAAATTAACCTATTTCATTATAATTGTTTCTAAATTTCTTATTTGTTCTTCAATTAAACTCAAACATTCTTCACACATTAATTTCATTAGCATAACTTTACACTTTTATTTTTAAGCATTGCATAACATTTACTAATCTTTTAGAGTCTCCATAAGAATCAAGTATTGAAGAACAATGCCATATTCGTTGGGAAATGACTCATGATTACTTTAACCATATCTATTTTTTTGACTACTAACTTGGCAATAGTGAAGTTGCCTTGTATAGTAGTATTAATTTAATAACTTCAACGATAGTGTATCAAATAGAGACACAATACCCAGAAGTAGATCTTTTATCAGAAGGAGATCTTGCCCAATTAGCATCTGAATAGAAAACATTTGTATGGTTATTGGAACCTTATAATAAACCTTTTCCAGGATATCCTTTAATGTACTTTATGTCAGAGCGGCTGCAGCGAAATGGTTAGCGTGGAATAACAAACCAAGAGGTCTTTAATACGAATGTGTGCCTTTTAATTTCTACTCAATTAAACTTACCAAACAAATAATAAAGACAAATAAAGAGAGTAAGGTTGAGAGAAATTTGCACAGATGATTTTATCCTGGTTCGGATCTTACCAATGCTACGTCTAGTCGCTTATCTCAAAACAAGATAAACAATTTACTACTCACAAAACAATTACAAATTACAATCACGAAGAAACAATTTGTAAAAGTTTAGAAACCACATCTCTTGATACCACAAGAGATGAACCTATTTGTAGAGGTTTTGATAAAATTGTCAGCATCCGTAAGGGTTTGCAAAAATCGTTAGAACTAATTGGGGTTTTGACCATCAAATCCTACAGGGATTTATGAAACTGTCCAAACTTACAAGGGTTTGGAAAACTGCGGATACTATCAGAATTCTAAACCCGCCAGAAATGTAAAGAATTGTTTTTATTTTTTTTATTATTTATAATCTATTTGATTATAATAAAAATGTTTTAATATATGAAATACACAATCAAATAATTTAAAATTAAAATTAAAAATCATAAAATAAATAGTACAACAAATTGTTCAACATAAAATAATAATATTATTCAATGATAAACAGGGAAAAAACATCATTGTACATTGGTAAAAAAACTATTTCCAAGACCATTTGGTCGCTGTACCATGTTGAAGACTTTTAGGTCCCGTTTTATCCACCTTCTAGCACTCCAAAACCAGTCTTTCAAACCAGTGCTTTTAAAACCACACTGCCACCAATATGTACCAGAAAAATAGCAACCAAAAAAATATTTTGGACTAGCTTCAAACAACATTTTTAGTGAACCAAACACACCAAAATTCATGTTCCTGCGCCACACTTTCATCCAGCATCCAATGAACCTTGCACCAACTTTCTAGCATGATTCCAAGCACTCACTCAAAAACAACCTAGGAACCATTTGACAGTGAAAAATGACTGCACCAAACCCAACTTTGCACAAAATTTTTATTAACCAAACCAAAAAGACACTTAGACAATTCCTAATCCAACCAAAACAGTCCATTCATATACTATTAAATCAAGCACATAAACAGATTTAAAACACACATGAGATCAACCAAAAAGTCTCAAAATACATCATGCAATTAACTATAAAATTACCACTATAGTTTAGCATTTGGACATTTACAGCATTAACATAGAAATAACATAGAAAGATGATAGTTAGTTACATAGTTAAGACTAGAAAGGTATTATAGTTACATAGTTTATCCATTTTCTTCATTGTGTTTTGGGTTTGGCATTGGGTTTTCGTTGTTGTGTTTAACTTTTTTTTTTACGTTTTTGGGATTTGGCCTTTTCTTCTTTTGGTCTCTTTGATGTAGTTGTGTGTTCGTCATTCTTTTTCAACAAAGTTATGTGCTTTGAAGAGAAGAATAAAAGGAGAAATGTACAAAGTACGCCTCGTGCAGAATCCGACATGAACACGGCCTTTGTAAACCCGGGAGGCATGTACTACAACCAACCCAGTGTGCAGAGGTTTGTGAGGGTCGGATCGCGAAAGCGTTACAAGAACAAGGCGCTTAGAACCCCATACACAGGAAATATAGCGAAACACGAGTGATTTTTGTATTGAATTGTTATAAAAAGGAATACAAAATTGTACATAGATGAACAAATAAGTTTATTGTACCCAATTTTATTAATGAAATAAAAGATGAAACTTTACTTCAGTTGGTTATTGTTAATGTTAATTGAAGTTTTAATGTCTTTATTATTGTCATTGTCAGATGTGTTGTTGTTTGGAATGTGAATAAACAAAGTGGCCAATGCAATTGACTACCATCCATATATAATGATATCACCAATTTTCATTGCATCTATGGAATGCGTTGCCTTTTTTGCCTCTTGTAATTGATTATAATGAGCCTGTAAACGATTACACGAACAAAATTATGGTTTTTTACAAAAACCTGTAGGAGCCAATTGTGGCCACACAGGTAGCCAAAGACATTTTACGTTATTTTTCATAATTCTTCACTGGATGAGAGTTGTTTTTAGTGTTTAAGTGTGACTAGAGGGAGAAAAGTGAGGTTTGCGCTGTCCATGGTGAAGGAAAGACCCAATGTTGGTGTCAAGGCCAAGTTGGTTCAAGTCCTGAAACAAGTGTAGGCCATTTTTTGCCTTGTAATCGATTACAAGGGCCTTGTAAACGATTACACGAAAAGAAATCCGATTTTGTACAAAAACTTGTGCTGCAGGAGCCAGCTTTGGGCACATAAGTAACCAAAGGCAATTTGAGTGAGATAACATGCTGTCAACTTTGATCTTTGCTGACTATTTTAATCATAACTTTTCCCACACACCTCCAAAGGATGTGATTCATTTTTTATTAGAAAATAGACTCAAAACTCTTTCCAATGACTACTAATTTGTGATTTTTGGACATCTGAGTAGGTGCAGTTAATTCCTTAAAGTTAACATTTTACACATTCCTGCCACCTCTGACCTTTGCTGATTGTTTTCCTCATAACTTTCTTCACAAAACTTCAAATGAGTTGATTCTTGTTTTGTTCGAATCTAGACCAAAGAGCCTTCAAGTGACTATCAACCCATAATTTTTAGACCACTGTACTAGATGCAGTTAATTTCCCAAAAACAACATTTTTCTAAGCTTCTTAAATGAGTTTACTTTCAAGTTATTGTTTCATGTTTCTTAGTTTAGATGGGAAAATTACAAATTAGTAGTCATTGGAATATTTTTTAGTCTATTTTGTAATGAAAAATGAATCAACTCATTTGAAGTTTAGTGGAGAAAGTTAAAAGCAAAACAACCAGCAAAGGTTAGACGTGGTAAGAATATATAAAACTTTAACTTTAGGGAATTAACTGTACCTACTCAGATGTCCAAAAATTACAAATTTGTAGTCATTGGAAAGATTTTTGAGTCTATTTTCTAATAAAAAAGAATCACATAATTTGGAGGTCTGTGGGAAAAGGTCAAAGCCATATATGTTTTTGAACCAAGGTAGGTGAACTGCAGGAGTCAACTGTGGGCACATATGTAGCCAAAGACATTTTACGTAATTTTTTCATATTTCTTGAATGGATGAGAGTTATTTTTAATGTTTAAGTGTGAGTAGAGCCTGAAAACTGGGTTTTGGACATTCTTTGATGGAGGAAAGACCCAATGTTGGTGTCATGACCAAGTTAAGATGTTGTCAACTTTGACCTCTGCTGGCTATTTTAATGATAACTTTTCCCACCGACCTCCAAATGATGTGATCCTTTTTTTATTAGAAACTAGACTAAAAAACTTTTAAAATGACTACTAATTTGTAATTTTTGGACTTCTGAATAGGTACAGCTTATTCCTTAAAGTTAATGCTTTATATATTCCTGCCAACTCTGACCTTTGCTGGTTGTTTTGCTCATAACATTCTCCACCGAACTCCAAATGAGTTGATTTTTGTTTTGTTGGAATCTAGACTCAAAGACCTTTCAAATTATTCCCTGGTAATCAAGTGTAGGCCTTTTTGGCCATTGTAATCGATTCCAAGGACCCTGTAAACGATTACACGAACAAAAATCTAGTTTTGTACAAAAACTTGTCCTGCAGGAGCCAATTGTGAGCACATAAGTAGCCAAAAAACCTTTACGTTATTTTTCATATTTCTTGAATGGATGAGAGTTCTTTTTAATGTTTAAGTGTGAGTAGAGCCCGAAAACTGGGTTTTGGGCAATCTTTGGGGAAGGAAAGACCCAGTGTTGGTGTCATGGCCAAGTTAACATGCTTTCAACTTTGACCTTTGCTGGCTATTTTAATGTTAACTTTTCCCACCGACCTCCAAATAATGTGATTCTTTTTTTATTAGAAACTAGACTCAAAAATCTTTCCAATGATTACTAATTTGTAATTTTTCGACATCTGAGTAGGTACAGTTTATTCCTTAAATTTAACGCTTTATATATTCATGCCAACGTTGACCTTTGCTGGTTGTTTTGCTATGAGAAATATATTAGGCACTCCAAAATGAGTGTCGTGTTCATAGTTGACCTTCTTGTACAAAACATGGGCTTGAAGTACCTATTATGGTACCTTTGCTACCACTGTTGTTTCTGCACCATGAGTTTTACTAAATATGGTTCCTGGGTCACGAAATTCTTTGTAAATGGCATAGTAATTGGTTCCGCGTGACTTTTAAGTTGGAAAAAGAATGAGAAAAAATTTAGGAACTCCAAAATGAGTGTTATGTTCGTAGTTGACCTTCTTGTGCAAAACCTTGGCCTGAAGTACCCACTTATTTTGTTTTTTGTTCCACTCTTGATTCTTCACCATGAGTTTGAATCAATATGGTTTTTGGATCAAGAAATTCTTCATAAAAGGCATAGTAATTGGTTTCACGTCACTTTTAATTTGGAAAAAGGATGAGAAATAAATTAGGCACTCCAAAATGAGTATCATGTTCGTAGTTGACCTTCCTGTGCAAAATCATGGCATGAAATACCCCTTTATTTCGCCTTTGCTACTTCTTCTGTTTCTACACCATTTGTTTAACAAATTATCGCTCCTAGGTCACGAAATTCTTCGTAAATGGCTTAATATTTTGTTCCACAAGACTTTGAAGTTAAAAAAGGGATTAGAAATAAATTAGGCACTCCAAAATGAGTGTCATGTTCGTAGTTGACCTTCCTATGCGACCCCTTGTCCTAAAGTAGCCACTTATTTTGCCTTTGCTATAACTCTTGTTTCTGCACCATGAGTTTGACTTAATTTGGTTCGTGGGTCACGAAATTCTTCGTAAATTTCATAGAAATTGGTTCCACATGACTTTTAAGTTGAAAAATGATGAGAAATAAATTAGGCACTCCGAAATGAGTATCATGTTCGTAGTTGACCTTCCTCTGCGAAACCTTGGCTAGAAGTACCCACTTACTTTGCCTTTGCTACCACTCTTGTTTCTACACCATGAGTTTGACTAAGTATGGTTCCTGGGTCACGAAATTCTTTGTAAATGGCATAGTAATTGGTTCTGCGTGACTTTTAAGTTGAAAAGATGATGAAAAATATATTAGGCACTCCAAAATGAGTGTAACGTTCGTAGTTGATTGTCCTATGTAAAACGATGGCCTAAAGTACCCACTTATTTGTTCTTTGCTATTACTATTGTTTGTGCACCATGAGTTATACTAAATATTGTTTCTAGGTCACGAAATTCTTTGTAAATGGCATAGTAATTGGTTCCACATGACTTTTAAGTTGAAAAAAGGATGAGAAATATATTAGGCACTCCAAAATGAGTGTCATGTTCGTAGTTGACCTTCCTGTGCCACCCCTTGTCCTAAAGTACCCACTTATTTTGTCTTTGCTATTACTATTGTTTGTGCACCATGAGTTATACTAAATATTGTTTCTAGGTCACGAAATTCTTTGTAAATGGCATAGTAATTGGTTCCACATGACTTTTAAGTTGAAAAAAGGATGAGAAATATATTAGGCACTCCAAAATGAGTGTCGCGTTCGTAGTTGACCTTCCTATGCAAAACCTTGGCTTGAAGTACCCACTTACTTTGCCTTTGCTACCACTCTTGTTTCTGCACCATGAGTTTGACTAAATATGGTTCCTGGGTCACGAAATTCTTTGTAAATGGCATAGTAATTGGTTCCACATGACTTTTAAGTTGAAAAATGATGAGAAATAAATTAGGCACTCCGAAATGAGTGTCATGTTCGTAGTTGACCTTCCTCTGCAAAACCTTGGCTTGAAGTACCCACTTACTTTGCCTTTGCTACCACTCTTGTTTCTGCACCATGAGTTTGACTAAATATGGTTCCTGGGTCACGAAATTCTTTGTAAATGGCATAATAATTGGTTCAACGTGACTTTTCAGTTTAAAAAAGGATGAGAAATAAATTAGACACTCCAAAATGAGTGTCATGTTCGTAGTTGACCTTCTTGTGCAAAACCTTTGCCTGAAGTACCCACTTATTTTGCCTTTGCTACCACTCTTGTTTCTACACCATGAGTTTGACTAAGTATGGTTCCTGGGTCACGAAATTCTTCGTAATTCTTTGTAAATGGCATAGTAATTGGTTCCACATGACTTTTAAGTTGAAAAATGATGAAAAATATATTAGGCACTCCAAAATGAGTGTAACGTTCGTAGTTGATTGTCCTATGTAAAACGATGGCCTAAAGTACCCACTTATTTGTTCTTTGCTATTACTATTGTTTGTGCACCATGAGTTATACTAAATATTGTTTCTAGGTCACGAAATTCTTTGTAAATGGCATAGTAATTGGTTCCACATGACTTTTAAGTTGAAAAAAGGATGAGAAATATATTAGGCACTCCAAAATGAGTGTCGCGTTCGTAGTTGAACTTCCTGTACAAAACCTTGGCTTGAAGTACCTACTATGTTGCCTTTGCTACCACTTCTGTTTCTGGACCATGAGTTTAACTAAATATCGTTCCTGGGTCACGAAATTCTTCGTAAATAGCATAATAATTGGTTCCACGTGACTTTTAAGTTAAAACAAGATGAGAAATAAATTAGGCACTCTGAAATGAGTGTCATGTTCGTAGTTGACCTTCCTCTGCAAAAGCTTGGCTTGAAGTACCCACTTACTTTGTCTTTGCTACCACTCTTGTTTCTGCACCATGAGTTTGACTAAATACGGTTCCTGGGTCAAGAAATTCTTTGTAAATGGCATAGTAATTGGTTTCGCGTGACTTTTAAGTTGAAAAAAGGATGAGAAATATATTAGGCACTCCAAAGAGAGTGTCATGTTCGTAGGTGACCTTCCTGTACAAAACCTTGGCTTAAGTACCCATTATGTTTCCTTTGCTACCACTTCTGTTTCTACACCATGAGTTTGACTAAATATGGTTCATAGGTCACGAAATTCGTTGTAAATGGCATAATAATTAGTTCCACGTGACTTTTAAGTTGAAAAATGATGAGAAATAAATTAGGCCCTCCGAAATGAGTGTCATATTCGTAGTTGACCTTCCTCTGCAAAACCTTGGCATGAAGTACCCACTCACTTTGCCTTTGCTATCACTCCTCTTTCTGCACCATGAGTTTGACTAAATAGAGTTCCTGGGTCACAAAACTCTTCATAAACGACATAATAATTGGTTCCACGTGACTTTTAAGTTGGAAAAAGGATGTGAAATAAATTAGGAACTCCAAAATGAGTGTCATAATCGTAGTTGACCTTCTTGCGCAAAACCTTGGACAAAAGTACCCTCTTATTTTGTTTTTTGTACCACTCTTGTTTTTTCACCATAAGTTTGAATCAATATGGATCTTGGGTCAAGAAATTCTTCTTAAAAGTCATAGTAATGTGTTTCACGTCACTTTTAAGTTGGAAAAAGGATGAGAAATAAATTAGGCACCCCAAAATGAGTATCATGTTCGTAGTTGACTTTCCTGTACCCTTGTTAGTTTGCTTTGTTGTTGGGTTGGACTTTAAATTTGTTTTCTATACCTATCAGTTTTACCTGGGCTCTAAATTTTTTTGCACCTCTAATTTTCGAAAATAACTATAAGTGAGGTTACATTTATCTTTATGAAAAAATGTGCATGAAACCTATAACACAGGCTTCTATGGATTTCAAAATCTATTGAAAACTTCGATGGATTTCGAAATATGTTTAAGACTTGGACGAATTTTAAAATTTATTTAGGTTCTCAACGGATTTCAAAATTTATTGAAGTATTCGAAAAATCATTCAACAGATTTTGAAATACATTGGAAAAATAATTCAATGAATTTCAAAATCCATTGAAACCTTCAAAAAATAAATTCAATGAATTTTGAAATCTATTGAAGTCTTCTAAAAATCATTCAACTAATTTTGAAATTCGTTGAAGCATAAAAGATAAGGGTGTAGAATTTTTTGAATTGTATAGAAAAAAAAAATTTAAAAGTTATTTTAAGTTTAAAAAAATTACAAAGGATAATTGATGGAATAGTGCCTGAAGTACCTTTCTCTATGTCCTCTTTTCATATATTTTACATTTTATTATAAACGGATTTTAGCTTTCTTGGAGCATGGTTACTATAAATACTCTTCTCCATCATTTTATTTTTCACTTTTGAGAATGAGAATTTGATTTCTGTTAAGGGCACTCCAGATACAATTCTCCTTTAAAGTCAGGCTAGAGAGTCCTAGAGATCCGCTTGTAGCCACCTTCCAAGCACACTCATCCTTTCTTTCATTTTCCATTTTCTCCATGGTGCTTCCATAGCTTTCTCTCTCCTCCAGCTAAACCATTCCTCTGTTGCCACATCTTCAGCTTCTCGCGCATGTGTAAGAAGCCATTTCCACATCATTAGCGCTTCATTTCCTTCGCGCAAACCCACATTTCATTTTCACTCTCGCATCATCTTCCTCGAGTTCATTCTCTTGAGAGGTCTCCTCATCCTTCAACCATATATGAAGATTTCATCTTATCACAAAATATTCATTTTATTTGCTGCCTCGTTACTTTTCCTCTCCCCAAAAGCTAGCCTCTTCGCATATCCTCTGCTAGGGTTTCTCACCAGATCTTTATCCTTTTCACCATTTCTTCATTTTTTCCGTTTGATCTAGCGTTTTGACCGATTAAACACCTCTCCTCGCATTATTTTCCATATTTCACCGATTAAAACCATGTTTGCTCCGATTAAACACTTTTACACCGTTTATTCTTCAATTTGAACCGATTAATCGAACAGGATTACGGTTCCATCTCCCTTTTAGGGTTTCCTTCATGTTTTTAGGTATTTCCATCGATTAAACCTATGTCTATGGTTTTGTTGTGTTCGCTCTCAGTTTCCTAAGATTTCATTCTAGTTATTCTTCAATCTCAAGTTCCTCATCATTTTGCTGCGTCTTTGTTCATCGGAGAATCTTCGAGCAAGTCCGAATCTCCCTTGCGTAGCTTTAATAGGTCTCCTCCTTAGGAGTCTTCCATCAATAATTTTAGAATTTTAAAAATATTGGGAAGTTCATGAAGAAATGGTTGGAGATGCAGAGAGAAATGTCCAATTCACTATTGGTACAACACCTTTTGCACATGCGCCATCTTTTATTAAAAATAAAAAAAAATAATGTAAAAATTAGTAAACGTAAAAATAGTTTTGACACTTATTTTTAATCTCCCGCTCAAATTTTTATTGAATTCGCTAACCTTTTGACGTCGAATTTAAAAGTCATTGGACGTTTTATATCCTTTTACGTTGAATTACAATTCTAAACGACGTTTAATGATTGCATTTATTTACAAAAATGTCACTGCTCGTTTTTAACGTAAGTGGTTCGACGTTGAACGCGTGATGTTATACGCTGTTTTTGTACTAGTGGCAAAACTAACTATCACCATTCTTCTTCATCCACCTTAAACCATACACTCAACAACCTCACATTTCCACCTTCATCATCATCCGTTCATACAAAGAGCACAACAAAAAAAAAGAAAAGAAAGAGCTCAAAAAGAGAATAAGGAAAAGAACACATTCTATCTAATTTTTTTTGGATTTCCTCTCTTCAAGAGTTGTGTATCTCCATTTCAATACCTAATCATTTATTTTGATCACATGGGTGTTGTCCTTCTCTCAATTAATCCTATAATATATTCACGGAACAAACATTTTGAGTTTGATCATCACTTTGTCGAAGATCATGTTTATCAAAAGCAAATTTGTCTTATTCATCTATCTAGAATATTTCATGTACCAGATATGTTAACCAACCTATCGTTGTCACCTCTCCATTAAGTTTTAGACATAAATTTAAGGTGTTCGAAAATCTCACCTTAAGCTTAAAGGAGATGTTAAGTTGTAATATAAACTGAAAATTTTTTTAGTCTGTTATCCTTTAATTTTAATTTCCTATACATAAGCTCTACCTATTCTTTGTAATATGCGATACATTCTTCTTTCAATAATATTTATCTTTTCTTTTTCTTTCTTCTATACTCTCTTCTCTTATAATATATAATAAAGTTTTGATCAAGAATTTAAAATTAAGTTTTAAATCACTACAAAAAAGAAGGGCATTACCGAAGGCCAGAAGCCCTCGGAAACAGCCCAAAACCGTCGGTAAAAGGTAATTACCGAAGGCTTATCGACGGCCAAAGAGCCCTCGGTAAATCCCTTGTCGCTAACATTTACCGAGGGCTTTTGCCCTTCGGTAATTACCGAGGGCCAAAAGCCTTCGGTAATTACCGAGGGCCAAAAGCCTTCGGTAATTAACGCATTTCTTGTAGTGAATAAATATAAGAAAAATTATTTATTATGTTAAAAAAACTGATAAACTCATTATATTAAAAAATTTTAATTAGTAGTGTTAATGTTTTATGAAAATTACACTCTTATTTTCTCGAAAAATTCATCAATTATATAAGACATTTACCTTTTAAGAATTTTAATAAATATGTTTATTATTACTTATGCATGTATTTTAGAGTATCTTAACATTTTTTTTACCACATTCATGGAATTTTATTTAATAATACAAATTTTAACATTATTTGTTTATATTTTATTTACATGCCAAATTTGTAACGTCCCAATTTAGTAATATTAAAATATTAAAATGAACATTATATGTATAATGATAGAAAAAGAACTATAAATTTGATGAATAAAATTTTTCACCTGAAGAATTAAAAGTAACTACCTATACTGCAAGCTTCACTCCCAACCTCCCGCTGAGTCAACTGAAAAGACTGTATCCCTAAGCTTACACCATTAAAGTGATCACCGCAAAAGAGAAACAACATACAAAGATAGACCGCAGAAAAGCAAGGGTAAGCTAGAGTATCAAAAGATTTTACATACCATTTAAAACAATAACAATATGCATGCATGTTATGAATCAAACAACACAGCAATTAGTCCACTCCACTTGAAACCCTTTTTACTATCCGGATAGATGCATTGATGTCGGACTCATGGGAAATATGCACTTGTGTATGGTGGAGCAACCTAGCTCAGAAATAATAATAATAATAACCACATTTTAATCCACCAACAACAATATCATACACCAAGGTTAATCCTTCAAACATCTATGGCCCTAACCAGTGACCATAGATTAGGACCTCCTACTACTCTCCACGACATAATCACCCATCTCTACATGAAATGGGGTTATTGTGTCAGGATCATTCCTCAATCCAGGAGGCCCTACTTCAATGCATAACACAACATAACCTACTTAGGATATCCCTCCTTGGAATTCCTTTCTCACATGATACTTGAACATCATCATTACATCATCATCACATCACATCCATAATCATATTCATAACTTTATTTCCATACCACACTACATACTCTCACATTGAATTCCCACATATAACATCATTGATCATATAATCTCATAAATACTTATACGTCATCCACCAAGAATCAAAACATAACTCAAAGTTATCAAGATACAAGAATGAAAAGAATAAAACAAAACTTGAACTAGTCGCTCAGCGAGCGTGGTCGCTCAGCGACTATAGAGACAATGTTCCCAGACCCCAACTTCTCGCTCAACGACCCAACTCACTGTGTGAACAAACAAACAGTGGTCCAGACCCCTCAACCACTCGCTCAGCGACCAAACTCGCTAGGCAAATCCAGAGACAGTGTTCCAGACTTCTCAACCACTCACTCAACGACCCAACTTGCTAGGCGAAAGCACAAAAAGTGGTCTAGAATTTTAACCTCTCGCTGAGCGAGTGGAGTCGCGAGTCTGCATAATTTTGCAGCACGAAAACTGCATAATTATCACCTCAAACTGCCATTGACCAATTTTGATATATACTTCCCAACTTCTAACCCTCCTAGATTGTGTTATACATTCAATTATACTAAACTAATTGTGTCTAACTCATCCTAAACTCATTTTAAAGGTGTTTACTAACAAGATTTAACTTCACAATCTACCAAACCTCAACTTATGGACCCAAATTGAATTCTACCATTTGTGGCACAATTTCAAGCAACTTAGGGACTCCAACAAGCCCCATAGGACTTTCCAAGACTCCCTAAACTGACCATTTGCACACAAAACCCCTAACTCTAGTTTTCACTATCTCGCTTCCTCAAAAACTAACCCTAAACAAGCTAGACACTACCTAACCATCCTTACATACTCATATCTCATATTTTCCTCCCTTTCAAGTGCTTAAACAACTCATAAGGCAACTTATAACAGACTCTAAATATCTCAAACCAGATCATAACACTTCTCTTACAGTTTCAACAATACTTAAGACCTCATTTTTAGACCAAAATAACATACAACCAATAGTAACCATTTCTCCCAATAATTCAATCATCACAATTCACTTTATCAACACCAAATTTAACATCAAAATACATACAAACAACTTCAACATATTATACACCATTCATCATCACAAAAAGCATCAAACACCTAATTGATTATAATACATCCAACCATATAATAGAATTTTACATCCGTACATCCTCTAACATGCACAATTAGCATTAATTAAAGAAAACTCTAGCTTCTCTTACCTTACACCAACGATACGAAGCTCTAAGAACACCCTAATTACTTCTCGCATAAGGAATTTCTAGACAAACCTACGAATCACCAAATTGAGAAAAGGAAAAGTCCTTAAGACCTTAGATTTACCAAGAAGCTCAAGGAACAACACAAAACACACATGCAATGGACCCTTTCATGCATTGACTCGATTAAAGAGCGAAGAGCAAAAATGAGCTAAAACTTACTTGCTCTATTATAGAAACCAATCAAATAGAATGGTAGACCTTCACGCCGTGATCGTGTAGGCACCTCCTGATCGTCAAATAGATAACTTGAGATTAAGAACTCTTAGAGAGAAGTGAGAGAGCACGAAGAGAAAAAGTTTTAGAAAAATATAGTGTTCTTATAAAGTAATGAGACGATTTTAGAAAATTCTATTTATATCATAAAGTTATTTTATACTATAATACTCGGTCTTATTATTTTAATACACCTACCAACTTTAATACTTTATTTTCTAGGTTCTTACAAAATTTATCTCTGAAATATGTCAATTTTTTATAATTATTATTTAGAAGGACAATGCGATACAAATGATGCATGCCAACCTAGTGTTATGAAGTGTATACATATATCTATGACTTTTACTTCCTCAATCCCAAATTTCTAGTTGTACCTTCACAGGGAAAAATAGACAAGGAGAAAGAGAAAGAGAGAAAATGGAGAAAAAAACTACGGAAAGTCTTTTCTTATGTTCTGGAAACTCTTTCCAATACGTTAAATGTACGGATATTATTCATTTTGGAAAATATTTTATAAGTTTTGAAAAGTCTTTTAACAAAATATCATTTTGAAAATTTATTTCAGAATACATTTTATAAATTTTGTTTTAGAAATTATATTTTAAATATTTTATTTTGGAAATTTTATTCTGAAAATTTTGTTCCAAAATTATTATTTTAGAAGTTTCAGAAAACTTTGTTTTGGAATATGTTATCCAGAAGTCACTTCTCTAAAGGCTAAAATGGTTATTTCAAAATGTGCAAAGAAATTGTGAAGGTGCTGAAAGTAAAAGTCTATTTCATTTGCTTCGCTAGTCCGCACGTGTAAATGTTTTGCATAGACTTGCATGAGTTAAAGAGCATCTTACCCACACGAGTAAATAATTTTGTTTATTATTAATATTATAATAGTATACTTTCCATTGAATGATTAAGATTTTTCTTAAAACATTAATCAATTCATATGCAAGTTCAGTTATTATTGAGTTATAGTGTCATCATTTCAGGGTTGTGACTGAATAAACTGTATTTGCCATACAAGAAGCATTGATAGGAAATTCTGGCTATTTTGGAGAATATTGTAGAGATAATTTAAGAGTTTGGGAAGTGTAAAATAAGCTTAAACTATTTTTATAATAATTTTATTTAAAACTGATTTTTTGAATTTTTTAAAATCGTTTTTCAGAGACCTTATTTTGTCTTTATGGATAAGCTCTGGCTAATGACAATGTCACATTATCAAAAATAGTTCAGATCCTACTGTTTCCGTTACAGGCATTGCTTTGGATAGGATACGATCAAAGGTAAGAAAACTACAAATAAATTGTCTAATTATATAAATAAAAGTAAAAATAAAATGAATATATTTATTTATTGTTAATATTTTATTTTATTTTATATTTTAAAAATTATATCAACAGTATTAGAGTACGCTATTATTATTTAGATAAGGTCCTATTATTATTTATCTTTTAACTAAAAATATAATTTTAGTATAATCAAGACTAATATTTGAGTTTCAACATGAGTTTCAAATTTTAAATTGATGTGTTTTCATTATTTTGTTGGAAGAAGTTATATCAGAATCGTGTCTCCTCTCATAGTATTGTGACAGTATAAACAATGATTTGGTGTTCAATCATGAGAATATATGATAAGAAGGAAAAAGAAGGAAAAAGAAGGAAAATATAAAAATAACAATAAAGCAAATATATGCGAAACACTTCGTTATCACATGAGAAAAGTAAACGCTATTTTTTTTTAAAAGTCTCTCTCGAATAAAGAATATATTTCTCTAATTCTCAATAGAGATTGTGAAATCGGAATGACAAGAGAGTTTATAAATAGATTATTCATGAATCTTCTCTCTCTAATAATAGATTATTTATTTAAACGTAATTGTTTTTTAATGTTATTCATGACATAAGTTGAGTGTGATGTAGACTTAAGTAATTAAGGAGATATTTTATTCATTGTAACTCACTGTTGAATTTAAAACTATATTATCAAGATTTATTAAGTCTTTTATATATTAAGTTACTTTTTTTTTCTCCTTATTTATGGAGGTAGCTATATTTTCTTATTATATATAAATTCTTTTTTATATGTATTCTGTAATACACTAAATGATAAGTTATAGAATAATATTTTAGGAAGGTTTCTTCTATATTTCATGTTTTCGTGAATTGAAATTTTATTGAGGTATTAATTACAAGTCATAGTCATGTGAGAAACTCTTT
This sequence comes from Vigna umbellata, assembly GCF_018835915.1. Next base: position 33,328 of record NW_025904237.1, on the reverse strand, counting down.
AGATTAGAAAAGGTTTATCATAGAACTCAATCACAAGTAGAAAAATTATTGTGTTTAATATCATCAGAGTATCTTGCGCATCATAAAAAATATTGTATTTCATTCCATGACAAAAACACATAGGTATACATTATAAGAGAAGTGACAAAGGAAAGAAATTATTAGTAAAAGAAAGTCTTTTAACGCGTTATATACGTCTCGGTTTTATAGAAACCGAAGACTATTAAAGTGCGATGGTATTTTCGTAGTTTTAGCAAAATATATGTCTCGATTGTTCAATAACCGATGTCTAAAGGAGTTACTGCCTCGGTTCTATGAACAACCAAAGTAGAAAACCCTGCTATCCACCTGCAAAGAGGACTTTTCACTTGTCAGACTTTTTGAAATAGGGTTATTGCCTCGGTTCTCTGACCAACCAAGGTAGAAAACTCTACTACACTTCTACAAATAGCACTTTTGACTTGACAACCTTTCTGATATAGGGTTATTGTAAGACCCTTGAAAATAGTTGTAATTAAAATGCTAGATTTTTTTAAAATATAGAAAAAATTTATGTATAAATGCTATAGTAAAATGCTACAGTAAAATACATATAGTGCTACAGTGAAATATGTACACTGCTACAGTAAGACTACCTCCTGAATCATGTGTTGCTACAGTACTACTACAGGAAAAATGTAGTACAAGATACAGTACTGCTATAGTGAAATGTAGTACAGCTACAGTACTACTACAGTGAAATGTAGTACAATTACAGTACTGTTACAGTAATCCTAACTTCAACTATAAATAGGGGTGAGGAAATGAAGTTTTGGGGAAAGGAGAGTGAAATTGAGCAAGACTTTCATCGAAAATAAGGAAATATTAGGACTAGAATCTGAGTTGTAGAGAAGGTAGCAAGAGCTTCTAAAGATGTGTTCTTCATCTCGGAAGGAACGAGAATCAGATAAGGGGAGCTAACCTTGAGTCTTTTGTTTTTGTATGATCTGAAATCTTGAATATGTTTAGAATTTTGATTCTCTTTGTGGATTTAGAATGGTATTTTGCTTTTCTTGCATCTTTCTAGAAGGATAAGAAGATGTCTAACCAACTATGCCAAATTCAACTTCTTGGTTCCCCATGTCAAAGCGGCTGTAGTGGAATGGTTAGCGTGGAATAACAAACCAAGAGGGTTTTTAATACGAACGTGTGCCTTTTAATTTCTACTCAATTAAACTTACTAAGCAAATAATAACAACAATAAAGAGAGTAAGGATGAGAGAAATTTGCACAGATAGTTTTATCCTGGTTCGAATCTTACCAATCCTACATTCAATCGCTTATCTCAAATCAAGATAAACAGTTTACTACTAACAAAACAATTACAAATTACAATCGCAAAGAAACAATTTGTAAAAGTTTAGAAATCACCTCTCTTGTTACCTCCAAGAGATGAAAGTCACTTCCCCTGTAACCCACAAGGGATGAACACCTCCTTCGAATGCTTCACGAAGGATGATAGGCTTTTAACTCAGCAACAGCAACAACACTCAATCACACTCCCTGTGAAAGTTCTCGCTCTATGCCAACACGCCAAGTTCTCAAAGCCACAGCACAAGGGTTCAACAAACCCTAGAACACTTATCATCGCACATTGCAGATAAGATTGTTCAAAAAACACTTATTTCGTATTTTGTATTTTGTATTTTAGAATGAGAGTCTCAATCTAATTTATAGAGATCTCACCCAAGGATACTTCCAAATATACGTTGTCAAGTAATTAACATTTGATAATCCATTATCCAATTATGGTAATTAATTATGCATTTATTGAATGCACAACGGTAAAAAATTTGCTTAAAAATTCTCATAATTGCTCATTATAATCAATTATGGCAAGTCATAATTGATTACTGATAATCGATTTTTATAAATTGATAATCAATTATCTTGAGTATAAAATGAGGTTTTCTGATTCAAAATAAATTTTAACGCAACCTAAGACAAACAATACATAGAATCAAATATAAACCACATCCTATGCATAAATCTACTAAATTGTAAAAGCTTTAATATAAAAACAAGTCTTCATGAAGATCTTCCTGCAATAAGAGCACTTGAGACTTGACTTTGAGACATCATCAAAATTTCTGCTCTTTAGCTTTATGCTAACACCCAGAACGTTTATTTATTTTTTTTCTCTTGCATCTTTCTGGAAGGATAAGAAGATGTCTAACCGGCTGTGCCAGATTCAACTTCTTGGTTCCCCAGAATGTTTATATTAAGGTTATTTTTTTGATGGTAGGATAGAGGAATCTTAAAAATCGGAGTTGGTACATCCCTTATCATAGAGTAGTCCTAGTCTGATCCAGTAAGTTCTGACTAGTCATATGTACCGGCGTTTATGGTGAGTTTGATTTGTCAAACATTTGATTTTTCTCTTGTGACCATTTATAGTGATATTTTATTATTGTTAATTTATTTTGTGATATATTCATTTTGTATGAAATCTGTGATGAATGCATTTTATTATATTGAATAAGTAAACTATAAAATTTTGGAGTATATAATCAATCAAATTGTGAAATTTAAAATGTTGGATCATGTTTTCCATTTTCGAAGCTACCTTAGTAAAACTCTAATTGCTACTTAGTCTACCGTTAGATCAATCTGGAAATTTAATATATAGTTTATAAGACATAGAAATTAACTTTGACCGTTAGGATCTTTCATTTGAGAATGTACTTAGAGGAAATAATATTATAATTTTGGGTAGAATGACCATCACTTTATTTCTCTCTCTAACTTATCTTAGAAAAATCTAAATTCCCCCTTCTTTTGTCGATAGTTTAAGTTGGAAATTTTGATAAATGATTCCAGAAATATATTACTATATTTTGACCACTCGAATTTGTAACTGGATGTTTGTACTTAAAGGAATTAATTCCGCCTTTTTGATCGAGTCGAAAACCCACTTGAATAATGTTTTCGAGTTGTATAAGTCTCAATCTCTACCTAGTTAACTGTTAGATTAACCTAAAATTTAGATATATAGTTCCTAAGACATGTTGATGTATCTTGACTGTTCAATTTTTTTAAAACTAAGTGGTATTTATTAAGGATCTCAATTTTATGTTATTGAATTACGGATGCAAAATTTCAAATTTCCACTTTACTAATGGTTAGATTGAACTAAAATTTTTACCCAAGATTCTAGGTAAATTATGATTCAATTTACCAGTTTAGATCTTGAATGTGGAACTTGTACTAAGAACAAATTTTTATGTAACGTCATAAAAAAAATTAAATGGCTGATCTATAACCTTTGATTGGTGAAATTGTGTTGAGCTTGTACTCGTTGTGGGAAAGATAAGATTATAAGAAGAGTATGATATCTGGCAATAGGTTTATTTTATTTTGGATATTGAAACGGAAATGGGTTATTATCAATTTATGAGTAGAGAACAAACATGATTAAGTTAGGTGGATGATATGATATGATTTGTTGATTTTAAGAAAGGTTGGGGTGAATATAAGAAATCATTAATTATGAAAGGATGTTTTCTATCGGGAATAATATATTTGGTTTATACCATGAGACCTTGATATAAGCAGAGTAACCCATGAGGTTTATGAAAGCAGGCAGAGAGTGGTCTGACCATAAAGCTTTGACATAAACATATTACTTATAAGTCTTATACAAGCAGGCAGAGAGTGGTCTGGCCATAAGGCTTTGACATAAACATATTACTCATAAGTCTTATAGAAGCAGGCAGAGAGCGGTCTGACCATAAGGCTTCGGAAAGTAAAACATAGTATACGGGTAAGGCTTAAGGAAGCAAGCAGAGAGCGGTCTGACCATAAGGCTTCGTAAGTAAGCATAGTATACTTGTAAGGTTTATGCAAATGAGAAGGATGATTTGAAAGAAGTTAAGGAAAAATGAATTAATGACATCGGGATAATTGTGTTTATAAATTGTAATAATACACGATTGAATTATATATTATGAGTAAGTTTAATGATTGTATGTTATGGTTAGGTTACTCTTATTTTTTTGTGCTATGATCGTATAACTCATGTTATACGTGAGCAAATAATGTTGCAGATGCAGTTGAAAAAGCTTAGAGATGATGAGAGACATGCTGGGAAAAACTTTCAGGGGTTTTTGTAAAAAGAATAAATTTGTATCAGAAAAATATGTTGTGTAAGACTTGTAAGTTTAATTTCTAACTTATGTTAAGTGGTGAAGACTATATTGTTTAAAGTTTTGTAAGTTTGGAACCGTACTTTGGTTGAATCAAAATAAAGTTTGGTTGTTTAAATCAGATATCAAATTAATTTGGTTTTTACTACTAGTAATACCCTTAAATTATTTGGGGTGTTACAATGTGGTATTAGAGTAATGGTTTTCAAAAATCTTTTGGGGCTGTGGGGAGTGAACTTGTTATTCTTAGTAAAACTCTTTATTGTTTATGATGAGAATGACTATTTGAAGAAGTTCATATCATATGCTAAATTATATTATTTTGTTTTTGGAAGAAATCACTTGAATCTCGACAAAGATGCAATAACAACCAGTTGATCAAGTACCTCAAAATCATTCTAGCTTGAATAAATTCCTAAGGCATGACCCTACTAAGTTTAATGGGGAGGTTAATCCTGATGAGGCCGACTCATGGCTAAGGCAGAATGAGAATATCTTTCTAGTAATAACTAGCTCAGAAGAATAGAAATTAACTTATGCATCATTTCTTTTGGTGGGTGAGGCTGAATATTGGTGGGAAAGTATGCAACAGTTGATGACGGTTCGTGGTGAGTCTGTGAATTGGGAGAACTTTAAGATAAGGTTCTTGGAAAAATATTTTCCAAACAGTGCAAAATTTGCAAGGGAGGCGGAGTTTTTAACCTTACAACAAAGAAGGCTATCAATGCAAGAGTACGTGGTAAAATTTAACTATCTCTCGAGATTTTATACCCGGAATATTACAGAAGAATGGAGATGTCGGAATTCGAGGAGGACTAAGGCATGAGCTGAAGAAGGTACTTATGCTATGAGAAATACAAGAGTTTCCAGCATTGGTAGAGAAAGCCTAAATGATAGAATTGTTGGAGGTTGATCCAAATAGGGTTTCCATACCTTCAAAGGGAGAATCTTCAATGAAATTCAACTAAAAGCCTTGTGAAAAACCACAATTATCCTATCAAGGAACAGTGAAGTGTTTTGAGTGTGGAGGAGCACATTTCAGACTTGACTGCCCTAAACTTATTGGAGAAAAAGTTGAAGGGAAGAGATGTTTCATACTATCTTGGTTCAATAGGAACCGAGGCAAAAAGTCTGTCGAAAATAAAAATAGAAAAGGGAAAACCCTACTGCTTCAGTTATCTGTGAACCGAGGCAAAATCCTACCCCTTTTACCTTGGTTCACAACCGAGGCAAAAAGTCTACCCTTTTTGTCTCACTTGTATATATCTCGATTACGAAATTGTTGCCTATAGACAAAAATAATAGTTGTCGTTTCCCTTAACTACACCAATGTTGATACAAAAAATATTCACATCCATAAAGTCTTATTTGACACTAATAAATTTAACTGGGATTGATCCCAGTAGTGACCTATTAGAAAATAAACAATATAAATATAAAAAAATAAAACATGATGTGAAAATTTAAATCAAAATCTTCTATAAAAAAAAATTACATCAAATGAATTTTACTCAAATACTTATATTTCTTGTTATAATTTTTTTTTTAGTAAAACACATTATATTTACTTCCTTTTAATTTTCTAGGAAAAGAAAACTTAAAAAAGGAAAGAAAATAGTTTTCTTAGTAGTTACGAGTTTTTATAATATTATAATTTTCTTTTTGATAAAGATGAATTTATTTTATTTTTTCTTTAAATGTTGATCATTTATTATCTTTGTTAGAAAAAAAAAAGAACAACACCTTATAATTTTGATTTAGTGTTAAAAATAATAAAGTGAAAAAGCGTGATAATGATTCGTCTAAAAGATAAGGTGATAAATAAGTAATAAATTATATAAAACAGAAGTATTTTATTTATCACATGATTAACATTGGACAATTTTAGATAATGTCTAATAAATTAATTAAGAAAACTCACATACGATAAAAAAAAAAACATAAAAAGTGAGTTAACCTTGAATCAGTAAAAAAATATATGTTTATTTTATGGTTGTAAAGAATGTCTATTACTTCTTATGTTTGATAAAGAGATTTGTTAGTTAAAGGAAAAGACATGTCAGAAGATTTTTCGAGCAAAGAGCTAAAAGTTAATTTTCTTTATCAAATTCTTGAACAAAAGATCATCAACTTTGGAAGAATTGTCAACATGATACAACTTTATATCTTAAGTTGATTCAAAAGCAATTAAAGTTATTGGAAATTTGACAAATTGAAGAAAAACACATATTAACGCACGTAGTAATGCGTTAAAGACACTCAACGTTATCAATCTCATTAAGAAAGGAAAAGATTCAAAATAACCGAAGCTAGTAGCCAGAAACATATTTGCAACTGCTGCTTTCTTATACAAGGTATCAAACACCGCTCTCAACTCAAAACTTTAAGGAAGTTTGACACACACACATATGGGTGTTGCTCCTTTCACCACCACACCTTTCTCTCTCCACTTCCCATTTACTATTTTGCCCTTAAGTAAAATTTTATTTTTAGGATTATTTTTTAATTTTACCCATTCACAACCTATTCCACTAATAACCTATTCTAGTGCCCCATACATGAGTAAAATATTTTTCTTTCATTTTAACATTATATTTCTTCCTCTCTTTCTTTTACAAATTACAAAGGTTGGTGGTTGTGGAAAAAATTATCAAGCAGTCTCCCTCTCGTGGTGCAGTGTCGCTCTCGTAGTGCAGTGTGTGGAGTGGTGCAGTGTGTGTTGCTTCCTCAAGGTGCGTATTCAAATAAACCTTCAAATAAAACCCTAAAATAAAAAACGTAACCTTTAAGACATCCTTCAACGGATGTCAAAATCCTTCAACGGATGTCAAAATCCTTCAACGGATGTCAAAATCCTTCAACGGATGTCAACATCCTTCAACGGATGTTGACATCCGTTGAAGGATGTCACCTCCGTTTAAAAGTTACGTTTTTTATTTTAGGGTTTCTTTTATTAGTTTATTCTTTATTTTGGAAATATTTTAATAATTTAATTTAAATGTTTTGATTTATTATTTTTGAATATATTTTTAATGTATTTTAATAATGTAAGGAAAATGAAGAAGAAAGAAACGGAGGAGGAGAAGTGAAACGGAGAAGACAGATTGGGTTGCAGAGTAAAACGAAAGACAAATTATTAAACGAAAATGAGAGACGGAAAGATTGGGTGCAGGAGTAAAGTAGGAGAACTAGGTTTGAAATAAATTAAAATAGTAAAAGTAAAAAATTTTAATCTGAGGATATAATTGGAATTAAAATAAATTGGGGGGGTGGAGGGAGAAAGGTGTGGTGGTGGAGGGAGCAACACCCCACACATATACACATAGATCTCCACACTGATAAGATATTGTCCGCTTTGGGCTAAGCCCTCACGGATTTGCTTTTGGTACCACTCCAAAAGGTCTCTTACCAATGAAGGTATCTTATATGTATATAAACCCATGTCCATCTCTTATTTTATCCGATGTAGGACTTTGTTTGTACCCAACATGAGAAACTATGTGCATAGTGCAAATATGTTGAAAAAGAAAATTAAGACAACTAAAGCTTAAGGGAAGAACATTATAGTATTCAAATAAACAAGTTAAAAGGAAGAATGTTTCAATCTCTCACACATTGACAAACAATCATCTTAAGTAAAAAAAAAAAAAGTATCATTCAAGATCCCAAAAATATCTTATCTCTATATCCTAAGTAGAGGTGGATGTTTGATAAAGAATACTCAATTGTTGAAATATATAAGAAAAACAGACAGTAGAGGAGGGGGATTGGTGTTTTTCAAATTCTTTTCGCAAAGCAGCGTTTAATGACTTGTAAAGATAATGTATATGAATTTTAAAATGGTTAGACGTTGGCTTTTAATGATATAGATAAATGGAAAGTGTTTTGGATAGGACAGCAGTAAACTACAAATTTTTATATTGGTTCACTCAACCTTACATCTAGTTCTTTCTTAAAGGGTTCCATTATTTTTTTTCCAATACACGAGTTTTACCTCTGTAGGATCTCATCGAGTATTCTCACCACTCTTGGTTACAACAAGTATTAGCACCACTCCTAGTTTCCTAATCAACACAACTAGATTGAGTTTAGCCTCTCTAGGATCTAACCCTAGACAACTATCTAGACGTTCAACTCAACCTAAGCTGAACAAACAAGTATTTGAGTTCTCTTCAAAACTTACAACAAATTCACAAATGGATTTTCTACAAGATACAGACAATTAACTCTCATCGAGAGGATATATGTTCTAATACAATACAATTTGTAACACTTGAAAGTGTTGGTCTCTTTTACAAGGATTTTTCTCCCAAAAAATATTGAGCTTCAGACGATATAGGAACACTTTAAATTTTTTCCTCTTTTCACATTGTTACTCTTCTTATATTATCCTTATTGTATTTTTTATCAACAACATCTTCTCCTTAAGCTTTCTTTTATATATATATATATATTCTTTAAAGATCACCGTTAAATAGGAAGTTGAACTATGAAAAGTTGGTAATCTTTATATACTTATCTGAAGTATGACTTTAGTCTACTTTATTTTTTCTCCTTATTTTTAGGTTTCCTTCCTAGTAGCTATATTTTTTTAATTAATATAGTTATTTAATGTAATTTATGAAGTATATATAAAAAGTCATTTTATATGTATTCTGTAATACAGTAAATGATAAGTAATAGAATAATATTTTAGGAAGTTTTCTTTTATATTTCATGTTTTTTTGAATTGAAATTTTATTGAGATATTATAAGTCACAAATAAATTATCTTTCATTCCATAACAAAAACACATAGGTATACATTACAATTATGTTTAAGAAGTGAGAGGAAAGAAGTGTTGATATGTTAAATATTCACATAAATAAAGTGTAGTTGACATTAACAAGTTTACGTGAGATTAATCTCACTATAACCTTTAGAAAATAAATAACATTAAAGGAGAAAGAACGAAACATGATTGAAGATTTGAATCAACATCTAGTAAGAGAATATGAGAACAAAAGTGCTACATCAAATTAATTTTATTCTAATAATTATTTTTCTTGTTATAAAAAGTTCATAACATTTTTGTAATAAAACACACTATAATTTCTTTCTTTTTATTTTGTAGGAAGAGAAAACTTAAAAAAAATAGTTTTCTTTGTAGTTATGTGTTTTTATTTGTAAGAGAATATTATTATTTTTTCTTAAAAGATGAATTTATTTTTGTTTTCTTTAAATGTTGATCATTTCTTACCTTTCTAGAGAAAAAAAAATGCAGCATCTTATAATTTTGATTAACTACTAAAAATAACAAAATGAAAAACATAATTATGGTTCGTTTAAAAGACAATGTAATAAATAAATAATAAATAATGTAAAACATAAGTATTTCATCTAATACACTATCAACACTAGACAATCTTAAATAATTGGAATTTCATCTAATACACGATCAACATATTAAAAACGTAATGGAATATTATCTGTTACATTTCTCCAAAATTTTAGTTAGGCACGATATGCTATCAGTCTCGGCATAATATTGTGAGTGTAAATTCATTCTCAAATGAATGTACAATTTAAAGATTATTTAGTAACAGCGTAAAACTATTTTAGTATTGTCATTAATAAATTATCATTTATAATAATTTTTTTATTTTAAAACTATATCAACAGTTTTCTGTAATTGACTGTGTATTATTAATATCTCTTATTTTTAACTCAGTATCACTTTTAGGGAATATCAAATTTTGGAGTTTCTACAACCGACATGAATAAATATCTTTTTTCATATTTTATATTTTAAATTAAGTTAAAATGAAATCCTCGTCAAATTTTAAACTAGCAAATGTGTTTCCATATATATACTTTGTTGGGAGGAATTAGCTTTCAATCTTACGATTGAGTCTCTAATTTTCCAGTGTCCACAAGAGAAGCAAAAGAATGGAGTACCTTCTTCCACTTCTTCAGATCACCATAGTGTGTGTAACCATTTATGTACTCATCTCAAGCTTCAAACCAATGAAAACATCAAAATACCCTCCAGGGCCTCACCCTTTTCCCATCATAGGAAACATCCTGGAGCTTGGAAATCAGCCTCACCAAGCACTTGCCAAACTTTCTCAAATTTATGGTCCTATTATGAGTCTCAAGCTTGGTAGCACTACCACCATCGTCATTTCATCTCCACATGTTGCCAAAGAAGTACTGCAAAAACATGATCAAATCTTTTCCAACAGGACAATCCCAGATACTCTTCGAGCTCTTGATCATCACATACTTTCAGTGGTGTGGATGCCACCTTCAGCACTGTGGAGGACCCTTAGGAGAGCTTGTGCCACCAAAGTGTTCTCTTCTCAGCAGCTTGATTCCACGCAAGTTTGTCGACAGAGGAAGGTGCAAGAATTGATGGATTATGTCAAGGAAAGNTCTCTTACCAATGAAGGTATCTTATATGTATATAAACCCATGTCCATCTCTTATTTTATCCGATGTAGGACTTTGTTTGTACCCAACATGAGAAACTATGTGCATAGTGCAAATATGTTGAAAAAGAAAATTAAGACAACTAAAGCTTAAGGGAAGAACATTATAGTATTCAAATAAACAAGTTAAAAGGAAGAATGTTTCAATCTCTCACACATTGACAAACAATCATCTTAAGTAAAAAAAAAAAAAGTATCATTCAAGATCCCAAAAATATCTTATCTCTATATCCTAAGTAGAGGTGGATGTTTGATAAAGAATACTCAATTGTTGAAATATATAAGAAAAACAGACAGTAGAGGAGGGGGATTGGTGTTTTTCAAATTCTTTTCGCAAAGCAGCGTTTAATGACTTGTAAAGATAATGTATATGAATTTTAAAATGGTTAGACGTTGGCTTTTAATGATATAGATAAATGGAAAGTGTTTTGGATAGGACAGCAGTAAACTACAAATTTTTATATTGGTTCACTCAACCTTACATCTAGTTCTTTCTTAAAGGGTTCCATTATTTTTTTTCCAATACACGAGTTTTACCTCTGTAGGATCTCATCGAGTATTCTCACCACTCTTGGTTACAACAAGTATTAGCACCACTCCTAGTTTCCTAATCAACACAACTAGATTGAGTTTAGCCTCTCTAGGATCTAACCCTAGACAACTATCTAGACGTTCAACTCAACCTAAGCTGAACAAACAAGTATTTGAGTTCTCTTCAAAACTTACAACAAATTCACAAATGGATTTTCTACAAGATACAGACAATTAACTCTCATCGAGAGGATATATGTTCTAATACAATACAATTTGTAACACTTGAAAGTGTTGGTCTCTTTTACAAGGATTTTTCTCCCAAAAAATATTGAGCTTCAGACGATATAGGAACACTTTAAATTTTTTCCTCTTTTCACATTGTTACTCTTCTTATATTATCCTTATTGTATTTTTTATCAACAACATCTTCTCCTTAAGCTTTCTTTTATATATATATATATATTCTTTAAAGATCACCGTTAAATAGGAAGTTGAACTATGAAAAGTTGGTAATCTTTATATACTTATCTGAAGTATGACTTTAGTCTACTTTATTTTTTCTCCTTATTTTTAGGTTTCCTTCCTAGTAGCTATATTTTTTTAATTAATATAGTTATTTAATGTAATTTATGAAGTATATATAAAAAGTCATTTTATATGTATTCTGTAATACAGTAAATGATAAGTAATAGAATAATATTTTAGGAAGTTTTCTTTTATATTTCATGTTTTTTTGAATTGAAATTTTATTGAGATATTATAAGTCACAAATAAATTATCTTTCATTCCATAACAAAAACACATAGGTATACATTACAATTATGTTTAAGAAGTGAGAGGAAAGAAGTGTTGATATGTTAAATATTCACATAAATAAAGTGTAGTTGACATTAACAAGTTTACGTGAGATTAATCTCACTATAACCTTTAGAAAATAAATAACATTAAAGGAGAAAGAACGAAACATGATTGAAGATTTGAATCAACATCTAGTAAGAGAATATGAGAACAAAAGTGCTACATCAAATTAATTTTATTCTAATAATTATTTTTCTTGTTATAAAAAGTTCATAACATTTTTGTAATAAAACACACTATAATTTCTTTCTTTTTATTTTGTAGGAAGAGAAAACTTAAAAAAAATAGTTTTCTTTGTAGTTATGTGTTTTTATTTGTAAGAGAATATTATTATTTTTTCTTAAAAGATGAATTTATTTTTGTTTTCTTTAAATGTTGATCATTTCTTACCTTTCTAGAGAAAAAAAAATGCAGCATCTTATAATTTTGATTAACTACTAAAAATAACAAAATGAAAAACATAATTATGGTTCGTTTAAAAGACAATGTAATAAATAAATAATAAATAATGTAAAACATAAGTATTTCATCTAATACACTATCAACACTAGACAATCTTAAATAATTGGAATTTCATCTAATACACGATCAACATATTAAAAACGTAATGGAATATTATCTGTTACATTTCTCCAAAATTTTAGTTAGGCACGATATGCTATCAGTCTCGGCATAATATTGTGAGTGTAAATTCATTCTCAAATGAATGTACAATTTAAAGATTATTTAGTAACAGCGTAAAACTATTTTAGTATTGTCATTAATAAATTATCATTTATAATAATTTTTTTATTTTAAAACTATATCAACAGTTTTCTGTAATTGACTGTGTATTATTAATATCTCTTATTTTTAACTCAGTATCACTTTTAGGGAATATCAAATTTTGGAGTTTCTACAACCGACATGAATAAATATCTTTTTTCATATTTTATATTTTAAATTAAGTTAAAATGAAATCCTCGTCAAATTTTAAACTAGCAAATGTGTTTCCATATATATACTTTGTTGGGAGGAATTAGCTTTCAATCTTACGATTGAGTCTCTAATTTTCCAGTGTCCACAAGAGAAGCAAAAGAATGGAGTACCTTCTTCCACTTCTTCAGATCACCATAGTGTGTGTAACCATTTATGTACTCATCTCAAGCTTCAAACCAATGAAAACATCAAAATACCCTCCAGGGCCTCACCCTTTTCCCATCATAGGAAACATCCTGGAGCTTGGAAATCAGCCTCACCAAGCACTTGCCAAACTTTCTCAAATTTATGGTCCTATTATGAGTCTCAAGCTTGGTAGCACTACCACCATCGTCATTTCATCTCCACATGTTGCCAAAGAAGTACTGCAAAAACATGATCAAATCTTTTCCAACAGGACAATCCCAGATACTCTTCGAGCTCTTGATCATCACATACTTTCAGTGGTGTGGATGCCACCTTCAGCACTGTGGAGGACCCTTAGGAGAGCTTGTGCCACCAAAGTGTTCTCTTCTCAGCAGCTTGATTCCACGCAAGTTTGTCGACAGAGGAAGGTGCAAGAATTGATGGATTATGTCAAGGAAAGACGTGAGAAAGGTGAAGCCTTGGATATTGGTGAGGCTTCCTTCACAACTGTGCTTAATTCCATATCAAACACTTTCTTCTCAATGGATTTAGCTCACTACGCTTCTGACAAGTCTCAAGAGTTCAAGGACATCATTTGGGGCATCATGGAAGAAGCTGGAAGGCCTAATGTTGTTGACTTTTTTCCAATCTTTCGCATGGTTGATCCACAGGGTGCTCGGAGAAGAATGAATGGTTACTTTGGAAAGTTAATTGCGTTTTTTGATGGACTCATAGAAGAAAGATTGCGTTTAACGGCATTAGAAAATGAAGCCAAGGCATTCAAGGACGTGTTGGATTCTGTGTTGGAACTCATGCTTGAAGACAATTCACAAGTGACTCGCCCTCATGTTCTGCATTTGTTTCTGGTAAGTGGTCGTGTGTGTGTAAAATTTTTATGTGATGTTGTATATTATTTTACTAATTGGCCGCATATGTCAGGATTTATTTGTGGCTGGAGTAGACACAACATCAAGCTCTATAGAATGGGCTATGGCTGAGTTGCTACGTAACCCAGAAAAGCTAGAAAAAGTGAGGGAAGAGCTTCACCAAGTTCTTGTCAAAGGTGAGCAACTAGAAGAATCACATATCTCAAAGCTTCCGTACCTACAAGCAGTGGTTAAGGAAACTTTCCGCTTGCATCCACCTATCCCAATGTTAGTGCCACACAAGCCAGAAGTTGATGTTGAACTATGTGACTTCATGGTACCTAAAAGTTCCCAAATTCTGGTTAATGTATGGGCCATGGGTAGAGATTCAAGTATTTGGACAAACCCAGATGAATTCAGACCTGAAAGATTCTTGGAAAGTGACCTTGATTTTAAGGGCCAAGACTTTGAACTAATACCCTTTGGAGCAGGAAGAAGGATCTGTCCTGGATTGCCATTGGCTTCCAGAACTGTGCATATTGTATTGGCCTCTCTTCTATGCAACTATAATTGGAAGCTGAAAGATGGACAAAAGCCACAAGACATGGATATATCTGAGAAATATGGGATTACCTTGCATAAGGCACGACCTCTCCTAGTCATTCCAATCCAAGCATAATACCTAGGAAGATTATGTGTAGTGAAAATACTCTTGAAACCCTCTATTTAGCATGTAGATGGATTAAAATAAGTGAATGAGTAGTAAAACCTTGTTACTTTTATCCCTTTTACTTTTTCCTAACTTGGTTATACTAAAATTTTTTAAATTCTAGGATGACCTCTTCTTTCACCTTATATTTTACTTTTCACAAAAAACACAAGGTTAACGTATGATAGTCGCAAATCTTTGATGGAAGTAGATAGTAAGATTCAGAACAGCATTTTTAACACTAATTTTTTATTGCTACTGGTATAAAAATAAGCTATGACAACTGCTCGCTGTAATGACTTGGAAATTCCTACAAGGTGTTGGTTTTCATTAGCATTATATGTTTGTTAGCTGATAGTGTGATACCTAACTTCACCCTAATGACAAATCAATTGAAACATCACAAGCTTATGGGAATCTTCAATTTGAGTCTGCAAAGCAGTTCGTTAATCAACTTATGAGTAGTGAATTGAGGTATCTAAGGAACACAACTCTTTCTTACATTTGTTAGCATGTATGCTTCATGAAATATCTTTCACAAGCTACTTAAAGTCTGAGAGTAATAAAAAAGGTAGCCATCTGAGAGTAACAAAAGAAGATGGATTTTTCTTGACCAAAGTTTCATATTGAAAGAATAGAGAGGTTAAAAGTGTAGGTTAAAAGAAGTCTACCAAAGCCTCTTAGCATGCCTTTGATAGGATTACTTAGGAGTTAAATAGTTACACTAATTTCAACATCCAAAAAGGGTTAAATAGATCTTTAAAACACTTTCACCTATGGGTAAACAGTCTAATAAGATGTTTCCTGGTTGAAAATAGAGTTTGAAATCATAAGATTACATAAGTATTTTTTTTTGTCAGTTCTGTCTTACACAAGTTCACAGAGTCATTCTTGACTACTCTTTTATCTTCCCACATACAAGTATTATTTTAATTGACACCTTTTATTATTTCTCTCAACTTGGTACATATTAAGCAACTGTTATTTTAAACATCTGATCAGCTTGAGCATACAATTCTAGAAAAGGTAGGTTTATTGTGTCAAAATCGACACTGGTTTTCAAGAGTCAACTTGTTATTGCTTCCAAATGGTCCAACAAATTCAAAAATGAATTTGTGTCTCGTATAACATGGCAGGTCTTGATCTGATTTGGCTTCTCAAGATGCATCGTTTGTGGTATTCGTAAAGAGTAGGAGTTTTGGTGTTAATAATATGGTGACTATCGGATTATCTTTTGTTTTGTTTAACACACTTAGTTCAAAATATCAGTACATCAAATCTTAAAAGTACTTTTTATGATAAAAAACATATGGTATCTTATCCAAACTGTACAAGATAATTAAGACTAAACTGTCAATAATAGACGGCTAAGATTAGACTATCCAGGTCTAACAGCAGTGACTTGTGTTTTGCTTAATGAATTATGAGTTTAGATTTTGTTGCTAGCCTGGTGTTCGAAACTTGAGCTCTTTCATGCACTTTATAAAAATTCTGGTATAAATAAGCATGTCTTTTTGCATAGTTCTTTTTCATGAAACTTCTCTTCTGCCTAAACATTTGGTAATTGAATTTGCATAGACTACAAACAAAAAACATAAAGAGTAAATGCTTGAAGTTGTCTAGTACTGACCCAAGAGATTAATCCTTAGTTTGAAGTTTTAACATTAGATGCATAAATATGTTAATGTTGCTGATTGAAAGTTCCAGAACAGGTAGTAAGAGCTTTTAGCTTAAGTCAGACTGAAATAATCCTTTTCAGATTTCAGGCATCTTCATTTACTATTCTGTGGCTAAATGAATTAGATATTCCTTTGTTTGGTTCTCTTTTTTGTCTCCCACAATGAAACTAGTGTGTAGTTACTCTGCCTTTGGTTTATGTAATCTGTTATTCTAATTATTTTTCTCTTGTATAAATTTTTGTCCAATATATTAGTATGTTCTTTTCCTGTTTCTTGCAGCAATATGTTGCTTGGTAGATGGGCTTGTTCTTGCATTGAATTTATGTGGATTCATTGTTTGGAATGTATGAAGTATGAACCTCATTAGGGTTGTAATCCTAAATTATATATATATGGAAGTAATTTGTTACTGAGTTTTGCTCAGAGAACAACTGATGGTCCAATATTTGCTGGCATACCTTCTGTTCTTCCTTGTGAGGCACATCAATCTCTTCATGCAGTAAAAAGGTTGTGATCCCTATTAAGCCTCAACCAAAATTTCTGAGATGGACTAATTCCAATGATGGATTGTTCTGTCTTGAGCAATCTTATCAGCACATTAAAGGTGCCTCAGCAGGTGTTGGATGGTAAAAATCTATTTACCATAATGCTATACCCTTTTCTAGATCTTTTCATGTTGTGAAGGTTGATCTTTAGCAAGCTACCAACTAATGATATTTTGAGAAAGCAAGGGCTTTTATGATTCATCTTTTTTAGAATGTTGTGTGGCGAGTAGAATTTGGTCTTGGTTACTTGATCTACTAAGGATTCCAATTCTTATTCATTCCTTGGATAATGCTTGGACAATCTTTCACTTGGAATGGAGTGCTCAAATCTAGTTTATTCAAGTTGCTGTGATTGGGATTATAGATGAGATATGGAACAGCAGGAATGAGATCAGATTTGATAACAGCAAGATGAACTATCTTGGCATTAAAAGTAGCATTTTTTTTTCCTTTGTTAACACAGCTGGAATTTGTTGCTCTTATTCCATGCATAATAATATACTTGAGCTCTCTCTTTTGAAAGTATTTTTATGTTGGAGCTCATTCCAAAAGTTAATTAAAGTTACTCAATTATATTGGCAATTTCCTCCTATTGCATATGTAGGCTCCAGAAGCAGATAAAGTGTGCAGTCGTTCAAATTTGTGAGAACAGATAAACTTGTTTCTCTTCTAATTGGTTCATGACCCCTTTTTGGTCCAAAATGCTCTAACTTTTATGTATCAAATACACTGATATGTTTATTTTGAAAATAATAAGATACGATGTACATTGAAAAATATACAAAAATTCTTAAAAACATATAAATATATCATTGTTATGGTGTAAATTCAAATTAAAATCATATATATTAAACTTTGATAAAATATAAAATAAAAAATTATTGTCATACTACTCTTTTATAGATTAGATATTTTATAAATAAATATGGATAAAGTATCCTAAAGTATCGAATACGGATAGGTTACCTAAATTGATGTATTGATACATTAGGTAATTGATAGGTTCAGTGGGAAAGTGTAGGTTTGGAGAAATAAGAATAACATGCAATTATAATTGCCTGTTATGGGGTTGTAGTCTATATGTGGGTTGTTTTGGGAGTTTTTTTAGGAAGTTTTTGTAAAAGGAAGGCTAGGGGGAGTCTGGTCTTCTCGAAAGACCAAGGCTAGTGTAATAGTTTGGATTATTGTGTTTGTTTTATTGTTGACAAAGCTATCTGGCTTTTTTTGAACATCCAAGAACTTGTCTTAATAGTCTTATAGTTTTCAATAAATCTGAGTACTTGTCATTAATAATTAAAATAGATAACTTTTAAAAATACTATATAAGTTTAAGAAAATTACGGAAGAAGTCGTTATCACATCGTTAAATAATTGACAGTTTCAGTTTTTATTTTTAAACTAGTCTCTTGACCTATGCTTATGCATAGGCTTTTTTATTTAAGTAGAGATGGTAGAAAGGATTAAGTCTAACATACCAACCCATCTATTGAGTCTAGAGCCATCGAATTTATTTTAGTCTGGTACGTTTGGCTAGTACGACCATCATGTCAGATTAACCAGCCCATCCATCAGGGCTAACCTTTCAACACGTCTAATGCAACCAACTCGACCATCCATTACATCCCAGTCGATCCAGCCAAATCGAATAATATATTCATTCCGATCATTTCGTCAGCACATCAACATGGCCATCACACCAACCTGCCAACTTTTCCAGCCCGTCAATCCCATCAGTCTGCTCATCCAGTCCATCTTGACCAGCTCAAGCAAATAGTCCAGCTCGTCCATGTCAGGCATTCCGTTAACCAATTCATCCTAGCCATCCAATCAATCTGGTTCATCTTATCCAACCAGGTCAATTGGTCCATCTCGATCATTTCGTCAGTTTGTCCATCCTAACCAGTCCAACCACCTTGTTAGAACGTCTATTTAGTCATCCTCGACCTCCCGTTAGCACACTCAACAGAGTTAGTCCAACCATCTCGTCAGCACACCCAATATAGTCAGTTCAACCATCCCGTCAATCCTAGCTTACTCAACCAGATCAACCAGCAAGTCCATCCCGGCAGCCTGTCTTACACGGGCATCCAGTTAGCCTGGTCCATTTGTTCCATTCTTTTTATTCTGCCTATCCCTATTAGTCCAACATCAAGGCATGTCCTGTCAAATCTAACATCCTGACCATCTCATCAGCCCGTCCATCCCTTTGTCCATCACAGCCATTCCGGCCATCCCGTCCATTTTGGCCAACCTGGCTAGATCGTCCAACAGGTCCATCCATGTCATCCGTTTAGCCCGTCAACATGTCCATCCTAGCCAGGCTACCCATCTTGGCCATCCGTATTAGCCGAGCAATCCCGGCCAGTAGGTTCATCTTGGCCATCTTGTCAATCGATCCATCCCGACCAACCCAATCATCCCTTCAGTCGGTCCATCTCGTACGTTCTAGTCATCGAGTCAGCCCAATCCATCCCAATCAAGCCCTCCATCCATTTAGCCCAGCTATATCATTAGTTTGTCCATCCTGACCATGTCTTCAACCTAACCATCACAGCCAACTGGGTCATCCTATCCATCCTGGCTTGCCTGTCTAAATCGATCAGTCAGTCCTTCTCAATCATCCCATCAGCACAGCCATCTTTGTCAGTCCGATCATCACATTCATCCCTACCATCTAGGTCATTCATCCCTCCATTACAATTAACTCGTCCATCCTAAGCATCGACATAAGCTCGACATCCCAATCAGCACGGTCATGTCTTTTAAAAAATCAATAAATTTTACAAGTGTCATGATACCAAGCTTGACATTTTCATTCAAATGGCCAAAAAAACTATGGTTTGGAACAGGTATCAATAAAGTATATGGTAATTTTCTATGGTTTTGTTTTCTCAAATATATAATTGATTGTCATGGTAATTTCCTATGGTTTTGTTTTCTCAAATATATAATTGATTGTCAAATAGGTTGTGTTATATATATATATATATATATATATATATATACATTTAAATTCAAAATATCATAAAAAGAATAAAGCTGAAATTGACACTTAATTTATTAACTTTAGTTAAAAAAAATCAAAGTCAATGACTACATTTTAGTAATAGAATCAGAATTTGGCTTGTGATTTATTCAAAATTTTAATATTTTGGACGTTCGTTTACCTATTTTAATGATATTAGAGAACTTGTATTGGTTTTCTTGTTTAAATCTTGATATAAAGTGAATTCGTTCTGGAGAAAAGAAAAACAAATCATTATTCCGTGTAAGAATGTGGATTAGGCTTTTGCTTCACAAAAAGAAAAAAGACCCAAACATATTTCACCATTGAACCACACTACCACTGTCACCATCAAAATGAATTGGTTAGTATAATATTTGCTTTGTTCCATATGGTGGATTAACACAATATTTACTTTGGGAATCCTATGGGAGATCCAATTACAGCATATGCTTATGTTGACGAGCACTTGCAGCTGGAGTTTAATGCTTAAAGTTCCTCATACAGGTTAAAGTGCAACATACCGGCCATCAACTTCAAACATACTTTTCTACCATTTTTTTTCAGGTTAATTTGCATTTCCAGTTCTGGCGAAATACACCTAGGAGTAAAACATGAATTTCTCCAAAGATGCAAATCAACAAAGAAGCAATGTCATACTTTTGTTCACCCGGGTGACAAACCATGAAAAGGCCATTAAATTGTTTATGGGAATATTCAAATTGAGTCTGCAAAGTAGTTGGTTAATCAAGTCATCAATGATGAATAGAGATATGTTAAGAACACACCTCTTTTCTCATATTTGGTTGCGTTCATGTTTCGTGAAATATCTTTCATAAGCTACTCAACAAGGTAGCGTCTAAGAGTAATAAGAAAGCCTTTTTTTTCATATTCAGATTTTCTTTCTGAGAAAATCTTAACCAAACGGTTCCTAAAACAAGTAACCTAATGATAATGGAAAATACATCCCTCCTACAAGTACATAACACAGACTCAAAAGACTTCCTAGTAGCCAAGTGCCACCAATTCATTCCCCGATGATTAGTAAATCTTCAAGAGTCACAAATTAAATGCCATGATGCCATCAACAAACGTCAATATTCAATCCCCAAAGCTGGCAGCCAGAAAACATATATTACTTTTCTTTTTGGTGCTATATTCCAGTATATAATTATAGCTTAAGAAGCTACAAAATTTATTCGGCATCACCAGATCTACGATACGGCATGTATCTGTGGTCCTTAGCAGCATTCCTTCTCCTCCTTTTCTCAACAAATGCTTCAAGTTTGCCAGATGACTAAAAATGATGAACAGATAGATTTAGCAGAAAAGAGAGACAGTAAACAAGTGGTATAATTGGGTGGGGGCAGGGGTAAACACAAAAAGATGTTCTAAGATGTATACCTTGAGCTGATTATATTTCTCAATCAGCCTTTGTTTCCGTATTTCAGCTGCAAGGAATGGAAAAGGATGTGAGCATATATAGTGATGCTTCATTAAATTCATTTAACATGTATTGATCTGTTTGTGAATAGAAATGAGAGCAAGGCAGGAAGGATCACATTTCTTTAGATAAAAAGGACGTTTCCCCTGCTTTGCTGCTTCTCTCTCTTTCTTTTTATGATTCGTCAATATTGCTGTATCAATATTCTTCGTTGAATCCGACTTCATTTGTTTATCCTGAAAAAACATAAATATATGATGAGGAAATCAATAAATATCATACTTTTGGAGGTAGAAGACAAACTAGTAATAGTGAAGTACGTACAACCCATGATATACGTTCTTCTATTTCACTTATGCGCTTCAGATCTTTATATTTTTTCAGTTCCTTCTTCAGAGCCTGGTACAACAAGATGATGTAATCAGAGTTCATAGAGTAAGCCCTACAAAAAATTCTACACGTATAATCTGGAAGACTACCTGTCTTTCAGCTGGAAGATCGTTTTCATATAAGAAATTATACCTCTTCTTAAACCTGCAAGTCCAAGCACATATTACAAGAGAAGTTCCCAGATTTAGTTGAAAGCATTGTTTAAAATGAAACTACTTGGTTATGCACTAAGATACAGATCAACATAAGGATCCTTCAACATAGTAGACGCATAATATGTTTTAAGTAAGGATATCAGAAGCTTTTTATATCTTGAAAGATAATTATTTATGACAGTGAAAAGGTTATTATCTACAACAGGAACTATGTCATACTTGACTGTTTAAAATTTCCTCACATTAAGAAAGTCATTCATTTGAAATTTACATGTTTCTCTTCACTGCTTTAACCACTCTCACTAAGTTGACTCCTCTATAAGAACGGAACTAGCGTCTTCTTAAGATATTAAGTAGTGGCACTTGGCTAGACATGCTCTAAAACAGCAAAGGCAACCAGAACTAACACAACTTAAAAGTAGCACAAAATTTCTTGAAGTTTATAATGATAACTGCATTGCAACTAAACAAGTGTACATGATAACAACATTAAAAAGGAAAAGAAGAATAAAGAGCACATGTCAAGAGGTGAACATACCCTTCAGGGTCAAGTGTACCACAAAGAGATTCAAATCTTGGATCACGTACAACCTGACATTATTAACCGTGTAGAAACTCAGAATAATAAACGACACGTAAAATGATGAAAAAATCATTAATCATATCAGTTTTCAAATTTAACATAACTTCCACAACTCAACATCATAGCAACAGCACAAACATTTTAAAACTTCTAATAAACACTTACATAGCGAGAGGTATTGCAATAATTCACTTAACCCATCTCACATCCAAAGTCTACATACATGACACTCAGAGTCTTCATAATATGTGAGAATGTGTGCCCATGTGTAAAGCAAACAAGATATAGACTGCAATTGATCTTCCTACTCTACACAAGCTTGCAAATGGCCCTATAGGGTAGAAGCCTAGTAGGTCTAAAATGTAAAAATGCTACGCAAGCTTCTACAGGGCCTCATTAGAGTTTAAGGAGTTAAACCTCACGAACTCAGTGACAGAAAGTAACATAAATTTAAAGCAAAAACTAAAAGAAAGTTACACTCTTTACAAGGAACAAATAAATCTACCTTCTTTGGAGCTTGGATGACTTCTCTAAAAGCAGAAACTGGCTTCTTGCTACTGGCCTCCATCGGCCTAGTAAAACATTACAGATTTCTTTGCATGAGGTTTCATGGACAAAAGAATCAGAATTAAAAAAAAAAAACTCTAATAAACTGTTAAAATGCAATACCTATTCTTGTTAGCCCTTTTTAACTTTTTGTCTTCTTTGGGTTTCTGAATAAAAGCATGTGCCCCGTTCGAGCGTGCTTTCTGCAATTCCTCAAACGTTACATCTGCTAACTCCTTCTCTATCTCCTGCTCCTCCTGTAGTCATCAAAATCAATCACACTTCTCACTCACTATAAACCTAGTTTTGAAGAAATCCAAAAAAACAAAAAATATAACTTTATGAAACTTTGTCAAGTTACCCACATCTTCTGAGGAACTGTCGGTAATAGAGTCTTCTCTCTCGAGTTTTTCATACTGCGTTTCCATGGATTCTGGGACTCTGGCTCCTTGCTTTACCCTTTTTACAAGTAAATGAAATCAATTAGTCCCCAAGAAAAAAAAATTGTTATCAATTTTACGTGAAAAAAAAACGTTGAAGTTGAAAATGCATAAATTGATTGTGGGAAGAGTACCTTAGTCAAGTAATTTAGGAGCAATGGCGAAGGAGACAGTTAAAAGGTTCAGATTTTGCGACGAAATTAAAAGGACTGTGGTATGGTGGCTGAAATGAAAGGAAATTAGGCATAGAATGAAAACGACGACGGTTTGTGACCAGTAAACGGGGAAGACAATGACTTCTGCACCCTACTCTTGCTACCTGCACCTCCTCTTTGTTGCAATCTAATATTTAATTTTCTTCTGTTTCGCAGTTGGATTTATACTTCAATAACAAATTAAAAAAATATGCACAGGCAACCTCTAAAAATAATACTGTATAAAATTAAAATTATCTTTTAATATTTTATTTTGATCACAAACTAAAAATACTTTTATTATGACATTAACAAAATTAATAAAAATATTTTGTAGATTCTCCTTTTAAAAAATATTTTATAATTTCAATATAAATATTAATGGCATTTTTAAATTAATTTAGTTTTCAATAATATAAAAACAATTGTTAATGCAATCTTTGTATTTCTTTCACTAGTTGAAATTTAAATAATTAACAACGTTACTATGTGAGATATTAACAATTCAAAATATTTATATATAATATTATAACTAATTACCATAATTCTGGTAACAGCATTTATTTATGTTATATATTTTTTATTCATTTATCTAATAAACCTTAAATACAAGATATTGCCATAACAGATATAATTCGATTCAGTTATTCACTATTGTATTCATATATTATGTTTTTTTTTTTAAGAACTCAAAGCTTTTTTTACTACGCGACAACCCGAAAATTTTTCAGTAACAAAAACATGCAATATCTTATAGATTAAAAAAGTTGAAATAAACTTAAATTTTAAGAATTTATTAATAATTTTGATTAAATTTTATTTTATTAGTTTTGGTTTTAATAGTATTTAGTTTAATTTTGTTAAAGATAAAATAAGAATAGGTAATTTTGATTTTTTATTTATTTAGGTGGAATATTATTTTATTTTATTAATATAAAATAGAGATAGATTAAATATTTGTTTTTATTTTAAGTAAGTTATATTTTGTTTTTAGTTTTTATTATTTGTACTTGGCCTATTTGTATTTATTTAAAGGTTGTCAAGGTTCAATAAAAATAACCAGAGTGAATTGAAGAGTCTAATTATTTTTGCGAGTCGGTTTTTTTTTCTACTTTTCAGAGTTTGTGCTCTGAGTACGGAAGAAAAAAAAAGAAAGGAGAGAGTCCAACACCATGAGGGAAAAAAGTGAGTGATTGAGTTTTTTTAGAGATGACAAAGGAGATATCTGCATGAGGTAAGTCTGAGTACAAGATCTCGTAAGAGAGTTTGAACATATGGAGATGGATGAAAATGGGAGTTGCGGAGTTTATAGTTCGAGCAGTGCGGAAGATTGCCAGCCATGAACGGAGAAGAGGTGTCTCCTAACCGGGTTGCGAAAAAGATCTTAAGAAATCTAACGAATGATTTTGAAAGTATTGTGGTCAGAATTGAAAAGATGAAATTATATGTTAATTCTTATTGTGAGGAGTTAGCTAGGTAATTAAAGGCCCATAAACTGGGAAAGAAAAAGAAAGATAAGGAACTTGACGACAACCAAAGTTTGACTTGAATGAAACTTGGATTACTTAGAGCCGAGGTTGAGGAGGCCGAGGTAGACGTGGTCGAAGTAATTTTTAGGATGATAATCAAGAACAAACTGGTCAGCAAAATTGGCATGACCGAGGAAAAGGGAAAGGTCGAGGAGATCGGTCATGCCAATTCTGTTGACCGATTTGCTCTTCACTATCATTTTCAAAATTATCTCGTTCATGTCCATATCGTCCTCGACCTCTTGGACCTATTCTTTGAGTAATCTGAGTTTCATTCGAGTCAAACTATGTCTGTAGTGTTTTAAGTGTGGCAAGCACAACCATTATGCAAACGACTGCAGATCAAGGAAGTGCTACAATTGTGATAAGTTCAGTCACACTGCTAAATTATGTTGAGTTGAGAAAAAAAAGTGAGAGAATCCTCCCTACAGAAGAAGAAGATGATGAAAAGGAGTGTATAATCATATATATTTTGTTTTTATTTTGGCTTAATATCCTATTTTGTCCCCAGTTTCGCTCGAAAATGTCAAATTAGTCCATCCTTTAAAAAATGCGTCAATTACGTCCTCACTTAATAAAATTTGCATCAATGAGATCCCTTCCGTTAAATCCGTACAAACGGCGTTAATTATCTAAGTAGAAAAAAGAGAAAAATAATTAACGCCGTTTGTACGGATTTAACGGAAGGGATTTCATTGATGCAAATTTTATTAAGTTAGGACGTAATTGACACATTTTTTAAAGGATGAACTAATTTGACATTTTCGAACGAAACTAGGGACAAAATAGGGTATTAAGCCTTTTATTTTTTGTACTTGTCCCTATTTACACTTATTAAAATAATGTCAAGGGTCAATGAAAATAACCATGATGAATTGAAGAGTCTAATTATTTGTGTGGATATTTTTTTTAACAAAAATGTCATTATAATTTTAAATTTTGAGTTTAAATATAAACAATTTAAAGACTATATATATTCATATTTTAAATTTGAAGTTAGAATTATATCAAAATTTTGAATAATGAAAAAATTCAATTCCATATTAAAATTTAAAACTAAAAATATATTTAACCTTTATATAATTACTTACTCTTAGTAATTTTATGGTGATATATATATATATATATATATATATATATAT